>JALDNG010001671.1:0-52589 GCA_024349245.1 Neodontobutis hainanensis
AAATCTTAGTACAGAGAATAACCGTTTTTGAAAATTATGAATGTTACTATCTAAGCGATAATGTATACAATTTTCAATCTCAGAAAAGATCATTTCAACAAAAGTTAATTTTCGTGCAGTATAAATTTGTTAAATTATTGTGTTATCACAACAGTATATTTGATAATAAATCTTAAATAAAAATGAAATATTCAGAAAAGTTTTGCAAAAGCCGTCGAACAGGTCGTTAACACATAATTTTCTAACAAAATAATAACCAAAAAATTTTTCGAGTAGATATATTTTGATGAATAATATAAAATGTCTATTTAATTTTATAATTAATCATCTGATTTATATGTAATTATTTTTCTTATGTTATATTCAGATATATATTTTAAATAAATTAAATAAAAATTTCAAAAATTAAGTTTCATTGGTATATTCGAAGCACTTAAAATCATAAAACCAATTTATTTATTGCATATTTAACGTAAGAATATGAAAAGAAAAATATTTCATGCTACATAAAAAATATTTTGCAATTGAAAAAACTAATTTGTATATTTATAGTTTATTTTACAACCAGTATAAAATGAAGATTTATATTTAAAAAAACTTGATTTTGAATATATTTTTAAAACTTCAATGATGCATATTTATAATTTGTTCTAAATCTATTCATTTTATACATTTGATGAAAAATGTGTTTTATAATCACTAGATGTTACATATCAGTTATTCTCGTACAGTATTCAAAAATATTTGTTCTAAAATTGTGAATTTCAGTTATTATTAAATAATATATCAAATATGTATCTATGTATGGTATGTAACCCCTTTTTTAATTAAAAATAAAGCGAATTATTATGAATGTTATGAAATTTTTTAACATTAATGTAAAAAAATATTTCTAATAAAATTTAATATCATCCGCAGATGCTTTCCCAATTATATTTTACAATTTAATAAAGTATTTTTTAAAGTATAAACTTTCAAATTTGAAACAATTAACTATGTACATCGTTTATCATAAACTAAAAATTAACTGGCATTCTTTTAATTCACGAAGATAAATATAATCTTTGATCCATCAGATATATTTTTAAAAATAGTTAAAAACATCACATCAAAAAATTGCTTAATTCTTTGTCTCTAGTTTTGATACCTAAAGAGGATTTTCGTTTATTTCTTATTCAATGCTTTTTTAAACTTTTTATATTTTCCAAAATATGTGAATTTAAATCCAAATTATGAAGAAAATATATGTTACAACATATTTATACATAAAATCGATTTAAAATTTAAATAATGAGGAATATAGACATTTTATGAATTTTAATCTGATCATTTTTCTTTTTAAAGATTAAGGTCAATATAGAGGCTAAGATTCACAAATTTATTACATTTTTAAACATTTACAGAATGAAAATAGGATTTATATATTTAATCAGGATTAATTTGAGAATAAATCTGGTTATTTCTCTCATATGTTCTTGCTTACAGTTTTTTTATTTCTTAAAATGGTTATTCCCTTCAATCCTAATTTTTTCACTTTATAGTCTATGGAATAATGTTTGAAAGAGAGAAAAATATATATTTAAATTTTTAAATTATTTTAAAATAAAATTTTGCTCAGAAGTAAAAGAGTAAATACGTTTATCCAATACTAACAAATAAACATTGAATTTAATTTGGTTTTTTTTCTAGTTCGGTTAGTGAAATTTTGAGATTCCAAAAGTCAGATTATCAAAAAATCACTTTTTAAATTCCTTAAATATCAAAAAAACTGTTAACATTGGATATATTCAATATAAAAGACAATCAAAGGTGACTTACACGTTAATAGTTTTGATTTTTATGATTATGAATCAGATTTTTACACTTTTATAATTTAAAAATTTTCACGAATCCTATTTTTGGAGTAGATTGGACGTTTGAGCAAACCGTTAAGTAAAGAAATTATAACCTGAAAATATTTAAATCATATTATTCGAAAAATATTTCATTCTTTCTTTAATTTTATGAAAATATTGTAAGATAAATGTGATTTTTTATACAAAACCATTTGAATGGTTAAGTTTAATTTTTACGAAATCTACACCAAATATCGTTTTGAATAAATTCATTGTATTTTTAAATTTTTAATTATTTCGTGCATCTTATAAAATTGTCAAAAACTAATATTAAAATACGGACAGAGAGAAGCTGAAAGCTCACAGTTTAAAGGCAATTTTTATTTTTGATTTTATTCAATTCGAGTAAGATACAATTTTTTCAATGTGTTGGCATAATTCAAATCTATCTAACATTTTTAAATCTCAAGAAATATTTAAGACTCATATGCTTTGAATAAACTAACATTATTTTTAATCTTGGAACGTGTGTAAATTGATTTATTGATTAATTCATAGATACCAGTAATGTTACAATCTTCATTAAAAGACTTTTTATCAGGGGTACAGAATTGATCAATTTTGCTTTTCATTACACAAATTAACAATCCTGGAATATTGTAAAAGAGTTTTTTTAAATAATCAGAGAAAAATGATATTTAAATGTTTTTAATTTGATAAAAGGATTCAAACTATCAAGATGATTCATGTATAGGCTATTATCATTTTAACAATAGTTGTAACGAGATATGAATAATTAAATGTCTTTAAAAGTTTAATAATTACAATATTTGCTATATTTGTTGTTAAAGTATATTTAAAAATAAAATATTTTAATGTTTGATAAGATAAATCTAGTGTAAAAGTTAAATTTTATTTTTGACCGAATTCAGATATAAGTGTGAGTTGATTTTTAAATTAAATATTACGATATTTACTTATTTTGACATTTTACTTAAATCTTTATTTCTAACTCAGATATTCTAATCAGTATTTAAAATATTATGATAACATTGATTAATTAGTTTTGATGTTGATGGTCTGAGTTTGTGGATCCATTATGATATTCGTTATAAATTTAGCTTTCCGCCAATTTTCGATTTTTCAGTTAAAATAAGTTTTATCAAAAAAGAATAAAATTTTGAAAAAATGTGGAGTTCTTAACGTTTATATAAAGTTTTGAATGACTATTTATGAGCATACGTCTATGAATTCAAATATTTACTGTGTTTTATCGAGAACATAAAAAGATAATTTTTGATCAATACAAAAGTCGTTTGTGATAATTGATATTATAAATCATGAGCTTATGGTTAATAAGTATGCTTTTTGTTTTTTATTATCATTAATGATTTTAGAACTTTCTGGACGTTTGTTAATTGATGTAAAATATCATATGTAAAAACTTGAAACTACACTTTAATAAATTGAAAATTTTAGTTTTGCACAATATTATAAAAAAATAAAGATATTCAAGTCTATTTATAGGTGGTTTAAGAACTTACGTCTAAGTGTCTATCTGCAGAATAAATATAGATCATTGATCTATAACCTATTTGATTATATATTTTTCAGTCGTAAATAGCCAAAAGTAATATAGATGGAAATTTCCTGAAATATCAAGATCTTTAAATTAGTTTAAAATTTATAAAATATTCATAAATTTTTCTATATAATTAATTTACAGATAATTTGAAAACTTTTTGACGATGCAAAAATGTGAAAAAAGGCCAATTTCCTAAATTAATCTAAAATTTAAAAAAACAAAAATTTATACTAAAAGACAACAACAAGCATCAGAACTGCACCAATAAATCTACTTCAAGTTACATTAGTTCGAAAATGTTTGGATACGTTTATAAAATATTGTTAACTAGAAACATAAAAATCTGTTTTGGCTTTAATTAAATTGTATTATTTGAATATAATTTGTTTCTTGAGACCCTAGTTATTCAAAAAAATCGTTAATTTATTCTCTTATCTATAAAATAACCAAAGTTTCAATACCTAATAAAATCGTATCCACATATAACAGTTAAATATCAATGATATCTTTAAAAATACATCTCATTAATGTAATATGAGAAAAAAGATATCACATAGCAGAAAACGAAAGATTTCTTTGAATTTATTATATGACATCGAGGTTTTTATTATATTTATTGATTATAGAGTATATTTGTGTAAATTTTACTTGATATGAGCAAGTATTTTAAAAACTATGTTTTTATGATTAAGCTTTATGAATAGGGTTGAAATAAAAAAATTTTGAGATTATTTAGATGACGATATTAATCTGTAAACCGGGTTTCTAACATATTTTTATTTTACAAATAAACATAGAATAATGGAGGAATGTAATCTTAAATCTCAAGAATAATTTGAGACCCTTTATATATATGATATTGAATCTAATTATGAGTTATTTTCAATGTCAACTATGAATCATTCTTAAATATTTAAATTTTATGTTAGAAAAAATAAATTGATCATATGTTTATGAAGCTAAAGAATTATCATTGTAAAGTCAATCATTATGGGAATCACAATTTTTATTTTAAGAAATTTAAAATGATTAAAATCAACATGTTCATTCAATACACTTGAAATTTTTATCTATTTTTGCTTCTTTTTAAATGAACATTGAAAATAATCTTTTGATTTTAATCAAAATTTTGAAAATCACTAAATATGCCATGTTTGAGTTAGCATTTATTGCAGGTTGTTGTAATCATAACGAGCCTTACATTAATTCTTAAAATATCCATCATATAACAAATACTTTTTCTATATAGTCAAAATTCAAATTCATTTGTCTTAATTTGATGTCAAAAATTGAAATTACCATAAATATTATCTATAATTCATAAAAACATCAATTTGAACGTTTTATTTAATTGATATACTTTTGTTTAAAAATTTCTCCATTTTTTGATAAACATTTGTCTGTTATTTTAACAAATATTTTACACTTAAAAATTTGAATCAATAATATCTTTAAAATCATTTTTTATGAAAAAGAAGTAAATGAGTTTTATGTTGTTATTAACGTATACCAATATTTGGCCTTAAAAGTTTTTATTATTCTATCATTAAAAACAATTAATTTTTAAAATTCTTCGAAACGTCTTAAAATTATTCTAAAACGTTATTTTCTGCTTTTAATGTTATAATAACATGTCTTCATTAGAACGTGTGTCGATAATCAACTCAATTATAAACAATATATACTAAACAATTTGTAGAATATTTCTGAAAAATAAATAAATTTATACTTTCATTATTTTTAAGATTTTTTTTATAATTTGATAATTAATAGTTCAACAAATTTTGAATAATGGAATAAACTAAAATAAATAATTTTATATTTTAATGTTTTAATTATAAAAAGATGAAATGATTATTAATAAATATCTGTTAAATATACTATGCACGTTTTAATGTTATGAAAAACTATAGCACATATGAAGTCGATGTTTGATTCATTTATAGAAAATGGGTTTTTTAAAAAAATAAATATTTATATGTTCTGTTGGTTGGGTGAAAATAACCTAAGAAGAAATTATTCAAATAAATACTTTTAGTATTTCCATAAATTAACAAAAATTTTACTCTTAAAGGCTAAATATAGACAGTTAATTCTGTGTTTCTGTTCCTATGTATAAGATAATTGAATGTATATATATGAAGATATTTAGTTTCATTGATGTGAAACATAATGAGATAAACTTCTAAAATTTAAGTATTTTAAATAAAGGGTTATCCATATATTTCACCAAAATTTTTTTGATATAACATTTTGCGATGAATTGTCTATACATCTTCATAATTATAACATCGTGCTGTTCATTAAATATTTTTATGCATCTACGAGAAACATTTAATTTTTGTAAAAGATCGAACTTTATGATAAAATTGAATATTTAAAGGCAGGAAAAGATCTTATTCTTAACTTTTGTCATTAAAATGTTTTAATTAAACAAATGATTTCTGTCATATTCTGTTTTAAATTTATATTTAATGTGTATTATCATAAAAAGTAATAAATCATTTTAATTTTGATAATTTTATAATATATGTTCGACTCAATAAATATTTTCTTTGTTTTGCACTCGATGTTAACGTTTTTTATTATCTTTGATTACAAGTTTTGAATTCGATCGCAAGCTAACTATAAAAGTTATTTTAACATATATTTTTTTCTCATATTTGTGTCATTTATAATGAATTTAAAAAAAGATTTGTCAATGAGTATTTTTAAATAACGAAAGTAAGTTCTCGTAATAAATTAGATTTATGGCCACACTACAGAAATTTAAAACATTTTCAAACCGAAAAAAGCTATGTTTTTATCAAATTTTGACTATTATTTTAAATATTCGCTGTCTAGTTCAAAAAAACTTCTTTTAAAAATACATAACTTTGAACAGCAAATGTTATATAACCATATTAGGTTCCTTTTCTCAAATAATTTTTTATTATTTATGCCCAGATTCATTTTTTTATAATATCCATAATATGATGATGCTCATATTATAATTTTTGGACTTTGATAAGTAATATTAAGTCTATTCAACAATAATATTGTTTAATTTAACTCTATCTGAAATGTAATCTTACAATATAAAAACTCATAGTAACGTTCTATTTTAAGTATTATGAAAATTCAAATCTTCGATTTTTAATAATGTTGAGGTAGAAATATTAAATTTATTTAGGTCTAACTTTTTAAGAATATTTTAGATACATGACTTTTTGGGAATACGAAAATTTATATCTGTAACAAATAAGGATTTTAGATTCATTATTATTTTTTAAAACAAGATTCTATTATTTGTGATCACAATAAAAAAATATTGGTTGAGATTTTAAAAAATAGAGTTATAAATTTTAAAACTAAATTCATTCTTCTGTCTTTTCCGTTAAAAAGCTCCAAAATCCAGAAACAACCTTATTTAAAACATAATTTTTGCTGTTCTTTAATTTTGATTTTATTATTAAATAAAATATAACATCGTATAAATTCAAAAGATTAAGTCGTTGATATGCTTAAAATAGGGATAAATTTTCTTCTCTTTTTTATATTTTACCCATTCTTTTAATTGAAGTATTTATGCAGTTAATCGGTGGGATATTAAAAATGAATTTATTTCTTTTTTAAATCATAATGTATGAAAATATAAAGAAAAGCTGTTTCTCTATGGGTGTTTGTTTCGATTATTTTTCTAATTGATACAGTTATCCATAAAACATGTTTTGCTATCGATCACACCAAATGTTATTTGTTTTGTGATCTGCGTCATTTTTACAGTTTCAATATAATTAATCTGAACACTTATAATATAAACCTAGTAATAATTCACAACAACGTTTTTAAAACCTCGTGATAGAAGTCGGTATATTTAAAATTGGTTGTTTGCAGGTCATTGTTAAATCTTTACACATGAGTTTTCAATATGTGTTTTTTTGAAAGAAAACTATAAATTTTGAAACCTTAGGACATACTAATCAATTAAAATCAAATTCAATATTAACAATGTTTAAGGTTTAAATCTTAATGATAAAGATTAAAAGCTAACGCAAGATCGTTCAAGTTTAATAAAATACTAACGTCCCTCTTTGTCGCAGAGTGAAACGTGATTTGAAGAACCCTAATTCTGACCAAAAACTGTAACTTGATCCATTCTCCACATTGATTATCTGTGTGGATTAAAGCTAGTATCTTTATTAACACAAAATGTATGAATATATAGATTCTATTTATTTATAATTTTTCTTCGATATTACTTGAAACATCACAGATAAATGTAAGGTAATGGTTTTTAAATAATTTTTCAATTAGAGAAATTTAATATCCAGAGTTACAATAAAAATCGTGCTTTCTTTGATCACAACGAAAGTAAAATCTTTTAGTATTTATTGTTGATGTTGGATAGCTTTTGTAAAACGAGTGAATTATCATTTGTGTATTTTTCTAAACTATAAAGCTAATAATAACATATTTATTTTTTTCAAGCATGATAAATTTAAATTCAAATAAAACACGATCCTTCTTGAATTTTTGGTAACATGAATTTAGTTTATTAATATTCGTATTTAATCTAAATTTATTGATACAAACGAGTAAATAGTATATCTATTTGAATTTAAATGTTATATCGATGTAAAATAAAATATAAATGTTAATTGATCTTCTGCAGTTTTATCTTTAAAGATGAAGATCAAATATAACATTTTGCATGTTATTAAATTTGTAAGAACGAAAGATTATGGTCCTAATTTCATTTTTTTAATTTAGTACGAAAAGGTACTGGATTCGATGAGGCTTAAATCAATAAGTATTCTTCAAATTTAAAAATAATTTTTATAATTTAAATAGATTAATGAAATATATGAAGTAAATGTTTAAATTTAGATTAAATAAACAATTAAATTTTTAATAATTAAATAATGATTGTTTATGATGAAAAATAAAATGATTTAAACAAAATTTATCATAGAATGGCTCTTCATAATTAATTGCAAGACGAATGTAAGCAGAGAAACTTTTTGCTTTATTTCTTTGGATGTAAAGTAAATTGACAAGGTGTAGAAAATAAAGTAAAGTATTTGAAAGTAATTTGAACGGATATAAATCTTGATTTGTTAATTTATTTATTTTGAAGTATTAAAAAAATTGAGATATTCCAACGCTTAGAATATTTGAAAAATATATCGACGTTCTTGTTTATAGTGAAAATTATTACATTTTTGTCATCTCAAATTCCAAAAAGAAAAATGCTATTGTTTTTTGTCAACTTAATCTTTTGTTATAAATGACATTTTTTCGAATATTAAAATAGGTTTACTTGAAGGTAATTTATTTTTGTCGTCTTGAAAACTGAATTTTATTTAAAAATCGAAAATTGGTTTATTTTGTGGAATTATGAAATTATCGATCAAAAATAAAATTTCAAATTTGAATAGACCTATTTTTATTTTAGATATACCAAAAATATCCCATTTATCTAAACGACTTGGGTGAAGATCATCATTCCAACATTCTTCTAAAACCTGTGTTATAAAATTTTAGGCTTAAATAAATATTCGAATCCATTATAAATATTCAACTTTAGAGTTCAAGATTTGCTGAGGGTAAAAATATTTAAGATCGCAATTTTTAAATGTATTAGTTGGAATATACGTTTTTATAAAATGGGTAAATACTATGTCCGAATAAGATGTTTCAAAAAACTTTTTGATTTCTTCGATAAAATATGATTTATATTTTTTTCTATTTATTTTGAATTTTGTGATTAATTAATCAACACTAAATCATATTTAATTTATGGATAAAAGATATTAAAATTAGAAGCATAAAGTTGTGTTAATCCTAGATTTGTCGAGAAACAATTTCAGGGAAAAAATATGTTGATAAAATTCAATAATTGCATATTATTTATTATAAATTTTTATAATAACAAATTTAATTTTCGATATATGTAAAGATAATTCAAATAAAAAAAACAAAAATGAATCATTACTTAGACAATTACAAATTATTTAATTTATAATTATATCTGTTAAATAATCTAATGTTAACCACTTAAATTGGTAAATTCTACTATTGGTGGACAGAAATGATTAACTATTATAATATTTTTGTTATTCGTATATTTTTAAATTTAAATACAATGAAAAATGTCAAAACGTGAAATAAGTGTTATCCTGGTGATTAACAAATATCACAACTTAATACTTACAAATAAAAATAATATTTAATTTTTATCTGTTTAAAAACTGAGATAAATTTTAGATTGTATTTATATCATCCATTAAAAAACAATCACTAACCTAAAACGCTGAATTAAATCAAGAGATTTTCGGTTAAGACAAATTTTAATTATTTTTCAATGAATAAATAAATTGTTTAACATAGCGTTATGATATAATCGAAGCATATTGTTGAATTAAGTATCCTTAATAATTAGATTTATCATATTTTTTTCAAATACATAAAATAAATTTTTTTTAATTATACTGATTTTTCAATTCAGACGGATTTATCCTAAATAAATAAATGGGGATCTTATAAGTATATAACTTTGTTCAAACATAAAAAAAAGTCCGAATTAATTATTAACAATATTAAGCTTTCATGCAAATATTTCAGTTTTATTAAATTAAATTTATAAATAAATAAATCCACAGATGAGAAACCTGAAAAAGTTTAACTGTTATTATGGCTGAAGAAATGAATCAATATTCGCGGTCACATACAACACATACTCAAATAAAATTATGAATATCGAGTGTTAATTTATATCAATATAAGTAATATAGAGTATATTACTAATCCAAAGAAATATAGTGCAACGCATTTTTAAATACAAATAAATTTTTATTGCCAACGTTTATTATATTTAAAAAATAATGCTAAGTATTATAGCTTCAGATGCTTATTGTGTTTTAACTGGTGTTTTTCTTACAGATGAGAGTATACCAACTGCAATTTTTAAAATGATTATTTTTTTGTATATGATCTATTTTTGAGGTTCATTTAGAGTCTCTCATTTTATCATATATTTTTTGAAACGTTCGTAATTTTAATGAATTTAATTCGATCAAAACTTCAAAATATTTTTCCATGTGAGGTTAATTTATAATATATGAAAAATCACGGTGCTGATATTTATTAATTTAATCAGTTATAATTTTAAAATTATAATAGTTCAAAGACCCTTTTAAATTCATTGATAATCACATTTGTTCAACAGATTTAATCATTTTATATCTTTTTAGATATCATTGTTTATAATAATCGTTAATCTATATTTCTTCAAAATTAAACGTATATTAAATATTATTTTCTTTCTAAGTAAAAATTTTATATCTACTTTTTAACTTCAAGATTGAAAATTTCAAAATAATAAAAATAAATATGTACATATTATTTTACTGTAATCTTATTGTTGTTAAAATTGTATAAAAAGACAATAAAAATATACAAAATAAACTTTTATAAAAAATGTAAAAATATGATAAATAAAGAGTATCAAGATGATACAAAAATATTCCACATGTAAACAAAAATAGTAAAGAATAAATACGACATTTCATTTTTTATGATAATTGATGTAAATAATCAGCTTTAATTAAGATTCTCATTTAATTTGTTGAGAAAATAAGTTAAATTTATGATTATAACACAAAATTAGTTGAGTTAAAATGATCTAATTAATTAATAATACCAAAGAAGATGAAGTTTGATTTTTTAAGATCACGATATTTAAAATAGCTAAGGAGAGAGCGTGAGTTTAAAATCTAACTACTTTCGTAGAAATATTTTCTTAATTTTTATGTATTCTATACTCTAACCAAAATTTATGTATCATTTAATGAGTTAGGATTTTAAAATGTAATATATTCGATAATATAATTATGTGTGTAATTAAAAACTAATTACTAAAGAATGAATTTGATAAAATTAAGTTATTTTTCAGTGATACACAAACAAATCAAATAAATATTTAAATAGTTTCAATTAGAGCACAATAAAATTATTTTTAATTTATTTTCAACGATTAATGTCGAAAATTTTTATATCTTTTTAAAATTGCTTATAATACCCATATTTTTATTTAAGTTATCCGGAGATAGTCAATGATACATTAATTTAACAATAATATTGTTAAGACGTTCATAGTACAGTTATAAACTTCTTAAAATATTGCATATTTAATCCTGAGAAATCGAAATAAGGATTTTTATTTCTAAGCGGTAAATTTTATATGTTCGTGCCAGAAAAAATGTTGATCTAAAAAACATATTTTCAGAAATGTAAAATGCTACAAATTAAGATAAATATTAATCTGGTTAAATCATTTACGTTAATTCTTGAATTGCTTTCTTGATTTAATTTGAGTATTTTTAACACCAATATAATTTTTACAAAAAAATATATTAAATTTTAATTCATTTTTTAATTTTTCGTTTATAGTTTGACCTCAACCTAATTTTTTTTAAAGTTAACAATAAAAATTTTGATAAACAACTATTTATCATCTTATATAAGTTTCAAATTAATAGTTTATGTAACAATATTTAAAATTATGATTAATCCAATATAATTTTTACTTACAGGTGTTTTTTGTAACCAGACCAATCAAACAAATATTTTAAACCACTTGATTTGGTATTTGAAAAGGCAATTAAATTTATAAACAAGTTCATTATGATAATCGAACATATGTTTGTGTCTTTAAAAGCCGGAATAAACATTCAATGATTTTTACAAATTTAACATTTCCTAAGTTTGTTTTCAATGCAACATCATAAAGAGAAATATTGAGTTTATTAGTATATTTCAACCTGAACAAGCACATGAGAAATCTCTCTTCTAATCCTTAAAAATTCAAATCTCATCACATATAAATCCAAAAATGCCAGATATTTTTTATAAAATGTTATTGCTTGAAGTTCTTTGTTATAAAAAAATCCAGAATTAATGTTGGAATTCATTAAAGTTCATTAATTCAGTAAAAGATGTCATATATCCTAAAGAGCTACAATATATATAATATACTTACAGTTTAAAAATATTTAAAACATTTGAATGAAGAAAATATAAAAACCTATTTCAATACTTTTTTCTTAGTGGTTGTATTCAAAGCTAATTTTTAACAGTTTAAAAACTGTTTAAGACGATATAACTATAAAGAAAATATTCAAATCATATATATTAATCCGATAAAGATAATTAAAGAAATTTTACATTTGAAATTATTCCACATTTATATATGTTAAACTCACAACGATATCGTCTAACTCATAGCAACGCAGCCAAACAACAGTATTACTCAATATTTATATGAATGAGGTAAAAATTTATCACTAAATGGAAAAATCTATAATTAGGTGATCAATTAAATTTTAAGTAAGGATATCAATGCTTTTGATGATTTATAAAGATTTCAACAAATATTTTTACAAGCGATTTCATTATCATCATTAAAGTGTTTACTTCTCTCAAATATAAAGGAAAAAACATTCTGCAATGGTTGAAAATTTAAAAAATTAAAATTTCTTTTTTATCATTATACTCACCTCGAATGACAATACATCCTTAAATATCAATCAATGTATACTTTATCAAGATTTTATTGAATTTTTTTTATTAAAACTTTTTTATAAGCACAGTTAAAATTATCATTGATAGAATCAATGAAATGTATTGTTTATATTTGTATACTAAACATTTTTTTACATTAAAAAATATCAAAAATAGATCTTCACTTCGTTCACAGAATTATAGTTTAATACGTAGAAGTGGTCATCTCAAGAATTTAACTTATTATCAATAAAATAAGTTCGTATTTTTCCCAAATAATGGAAATCTATGGAACAATAAAAAATATATTTGAATTATCAACTGCTCTCTTAAGAATAAATTCGTATGATTCTTGAAAAGAACTACGATCGACGACTTGTTATTTAATAATTTTTTTGAAAAATTTTCTGAACTTAAAGTTATTCGAAAATTGATGATTTTATCCACATTTTAAAATTTTCATGATGAAGAATTCGAGACTAAATTTTGAGTTTTAAAAGAAAATATCTTAATTTTATGTTCAGAGATCACAGATATCTTAGATATATGATATTTAATAGTTATGCCGTTTAATATAGATATATGATATGTAAATTATGTCCAAAAACAGCAGATTTCATCTAAAACTATGACGTAATATTTTGGCTAGAATATTAAAATATGAGTGGAGTCAAAAAAAGAAAAATAATACTATCGAAATTTGATTAAAAATTTTATCAGTTGTGTTAATTGTTATAATTTGAAGAATTTATATGATTTGTATTTGAAACATTAAATCTATATTAATTCAATAAAAAAAATTGTCCTTTTTTTATTCGCTGAGTCTTTTCTTTTCGTGAGAGCCTTTTGAAACTCAGTTACTTCAATCACAATCCATAGCTGTCATTATTTATCGCCATAAATATTTTAAAATTTTCAGATGGCTTATAAAATTTAAATTTTATCAATATTTTAAAAAAATTGTTATAGTCCTTTGTCATTCACTATTAGTATTCATCTTTATAAAAGACATAGAAAAAGTTTAAATCTTTTTCAGGATGAAATTCAAAAATTATGTGTATAAATTCGGTAGAATATTTGAACTTAATATTTTTAAATACTTCAATAATTTACATCTTTTACTCTTCATCAACATTTTTTATCTTCTTTATCTTATATTTTACGGAATAGGATCTAGATTTTTCAATATTCTGTCAATGTAAGATTAGTTTATAATATCAATTATTCTATGAAGGACTGAATTTTAAATATCCACCAATAAAATCCTGTTTTTATTTCAAATCATTTAATTTTTTTTTGACCGACAACAAGATTTTTGAATTATCCTTGTGACTGGAAATTTTATCTTTAATTAAATGGTTTCTTCAACTATTTTTTATTGATCTGATCATAATTTAAATTTAATTTCATTTTAAAACAATCAAAAATATTAATATTTTAATATCGACACTTTAAAATATTAATATATAAAATTATGTTAAAAGAAAAGAGATGAAAATTTTATTTGAGAATTGTTTTGCCAATAAATAATGCACTGGTGATATAAAGGATCCATAGATGAGATCTAATCTGTGAATGATAATTAAAGAGGTTTTGTTTCTCATAAAAAATAAAGTTTTTGGCCTTTAGATTTGTGCAAATTAAATTATAAAACGATAGATTTAAATGAAATTTTATATCTAAAAAACTGGAGTTCTTAAGTGGATGATTATTGTGTAGTGAGCAAAGATTTTGAATTTAATTTACATATTAAAAGATGTTATAACACGATTTCGATGATCAATAAAATCTTCGTAAGTTATATAGTGACATTTCATTGATCTGATGTTTTTAGAATTTTATCTTTAACTGTCAAAAACAAACTATCGAATATTTTTTTAATATTTACAATTTCTCTAATTTATAAGAAAAAATTTAACTTTTTATTTTCGAAATCACGATTTTATATTATAAAATCTTTAACAGATGTGAAACAAAATTTGTTCTTTGATTAAACTGAACAAATTTAAATCATTAAATTATTTAAAAATTAAAATTAAATAAGAGACCGTAATTATGTTTATAAATAAAGATCTCAACAATTAATATTTTCGGACAACTTGTAAAACAAAATCAATATTTTTCATACAATAAATCAAATTAAACAAAAATCTAATTCCAAGGAAAATGCAAATAAGAACGATATCGGCTAAATTTAAGAAATAATTCTGTTTATTTTCAACGAGAATATACATATTGCTATTTTTAAGTTAATTTATTGAATTTTTATCTTTAAAATCGTATTGAGATAAAAATTGACTATATATAAAAGTGTTAAATTACTTATTTTTAAACATTTAGAAGAATCATTCTTATATTTTTTTTGAAAATAATATTAGGTTTTTTGCCATTATCTTACATGCAGATATCCATATTTTATATGGTTAATAACATTTATGGAATTTTATTTGAAATATCGACATCGTGTAAATCTATAGAATTCATAAAAAACTTTAATTTTTGATTTTAAAAGTAATTTTTTGTTATTGAACATTATCAAAGCTTTTTAAAATATTTATTATTTTGACATATGTTTAAATTTCGATTTAAATGAAAGTCTATTTCATATAAGAGGAAATTTAAATCAAGCTTTCAGACTTTAAAATCTCCAAAACTCTCATAAAAAGTTTCAGGAAACAAGTTTCCATTACATCCTGATTTTTGAATTTTTAGTCTTATTAAACTTGATTTGGTTAAAAGTAACTTGATACAACAGTCCGTGGGAAATTTATCTAAATTGTATCATTTAGTAGATGATCAATAATGAGTTAAAACTATCGGCCAACTTTTAAAAGATAGTTTAATTATTAATACACCCTTAAGTACAACTGCTTACTATGTTTCCCTGTTAAGTGCTTTACATACCTTAAGCACATTTATTTATTGTGTAAGCACTGGTAATCAGGTAGTGTTGTACTCGCCCTCATTAAAAACGTCAGCCTCTTCTATTCCAATAAGAGCCCATTTACCTTTGCGGAATTTGTTCTATAGAAATATTCTATGTCTCTTTCCTTATTCAAACTAAGAATGGTCATAATTCTCTGGTCATCAAAACAACTGAGAGGGAATTATAATATAACTTTGTTAATCAACTACGTCTTCTTTATTTTATTTCTCTTAAAGAATTATATTTTACAATGCTAAATCAGTAATAGATCTAATATAATGATAATCCCAACATAGTTTATTAGTATTAACGATTAGTGTTTACATGTTCTTGAAATTTTATTCCCATAATTCTTTGTAATTTTTATAAACTCAAATGAACTATTAATGGTTAAATATTTTGTTAAGACATAATAAGATAAACTTTAAATTTTCGAAAATCAAAATATGGGAGAATTTAAAAACTCGTTTATTTTCAAAGTTTTTGTAAAAACTGGAAGAGTAATTTTGTTTAATAATTCAGAAAATAATGAAGAATAGTGTACAATAATATAATTTCATTAAAACAGAAAAAATAGATTATATCATAAACATATCATTAAAATTTGTGAAGCTACAATCAAAAAGGTATACATCATATATATTCAAATTAATTTTTTTATTTAAATATAGTAATCTTATCTATCTTGTTATATATCTTTTTTAAATAAATTTATTTAAGATGAAATGTTATTAACTTTTTTTGTTAAGTTAACTGACATAATAACTCTAATTGTCATAATTATCAAATATATAATAGTTAAACATATTTATATTCTATTTATTGAAAAAAGAAACTTTTGATGTAATTAAGATCCCTTTAAATGATTTTGAATCAGTTAATATTTTAAAATATGTTAGGTTGAATAAACATCATTTTATTTCTTTAATTGATTGTTATTTTTCCGTTTTACGCAGATATTGTTCACATGACGTTTTGAAATGTGAATATTTTTATTTAAAAGATTTCATTGATAATACATTTATTCAAATTTTGTTTCTGAAAGAGCCAAATTCATAAATTTAATGTCTCGATAATTTGAATCCATTATTTATTACTTTTTAAAATCTCCGATATATCTTCGTTTTAATCATATGCTATGACATGAAATATACATTCTTCAAAACAATTTTTGTTGAATTTATTTTTATAAAAAAAAGAATATTTTATTTTAAAGCCAAAGCATTAGAAATTTTAATTTTTGCCACTTTTCATCTTTAGATGATGATAAAATTACTCATTTTACTTGAGAATATACATGTCTCAAAGAATTTGGTTTTACATATGACAAGCGTCTTGTTCATTTTTGTACAGACATTTTTTAAAAAAGCTACCAATGCCCATAAATGAATTAAAGTTTGACAGGAATAGTTTGATTAACTATGCAATTTTTAATTTTTTACAATTTAAACATTCCTGTTTCATATTAAAATGTATCTATTTACTTTATTTATAAATTTAAATCATCTGAAAGGAATAAAAAAGAGATATATAACGTTTTGTAAGACATGCAAATAACAGTTGATACCATTTAATTTGAATGTCTTTTATAAGGTGAAAAATTACCTGTTTCATCAAATTCATAATGATGATGGAATGGAGAAAATAATATTAATTCAGCCTAAATCAATATTTGAAATTTTTCAAATGATTTAAGTTGTAATTAACAATTTTTTAATTTTAGTGCATCTTTATGTTTGCAATCTGACAGAAGATTTTACATTTGATAAATCCAAACGCTAAATTTAAATAGTTTTTAAATGATGCGAGTATTATATCTTTATAAAAACAAATCACTTATACAGAAAATATTTTTGAATTTAAAAATAGTTTATTAAATTGATTATATGAAGTTATTATAAAAATTTTAAACAAATTTAATAATTAAAAATAATCAATAAAAAAAGCCAGAAAATCGATTTGAATAAATCTTCTTAAGAAATAAAGATTCTGAGAAGATGAAATTGCATTTATTATAATTTATAAAAATCTACATTACACAGTCGAAATCATGAACAATTATTTATGATTACTATAAGGCAAAACTCGCATGAAAACTAAAAATATAAAAATAATATTTGACAAAAATTATAAAAAGACAAAATCTAGGAAGATAATTATATTTACTTGAAATTTATCTTCAAAATATTTTCGATAATTTTTAATTTTTCAAACTATGAAAATAATAAATGAAATTTTAGTTTTTTAATTCATAAAGTTCAAATAAAATATTTTAAAATGATGTAATCCCCAAATATGCAAATTGAAAAATTTCTTTCTTTAATCCCATCGTCTATTTTTACTTGATATTTTATTGAATTCTTATATTTTACTTGATTCTCATTTAAATTTTCATTTGTAAAATTAATAATTTCGAGAAACCACTTCGAATAATAACAATGTAACTTAAATATTTTTATAAATGTATTTTATCGTGAGGATTTATTTGTGTTTGTATCCTCTGTATTACTTTGATGCTCGTTTTTGTCCTAAAATATACATTTTTCAAATTTCCATTTTTTAATTAAAGGTAATCCAAAAATTAAACGTAAATATTTAAGTTTAAATTAATTTTAAGATATACAGCTTTATAATTTCAAACTATCGCTACATTAAGAGGAAATAAACAGCTTTTCAACATTTCTTAGAAATATAATTTTGAATTTTATCGATTTTTTGGAAATTTAATCTTATAAATGGTTAACCTTAAAAAGGAATCGCACAAATTGATTCAAAATTTTAATGATCTTATCAAACGCTTGATATTTTCAAATATTAATAATGGATGTTTTTTTTGAAAAGCGTTTCCTTCTTCAGGCTAGACAAAATAATATTTCACGTTTAAGAGTCTTTCATTTAATTTCTCCATTTTATCACATTTTCAAATTTGAAAATTGCTTAATTTAGAAAATTTTTCATAACGGTAACGACTTTCACAAAATGAAAGAAATATCCAAACTCATACAAGTAACATATTTTTTGATGGAGAGCATAAGTTTTATTAAACATGCTAAAATTCAATGTATATGAGTGATCATACTTATCTATGGATAAAAAATGGAATGTATATAATTGTAAGACATACGCATTCCGGAAAAAATGCATTTTTATTTGATAACTAAATTATTACTTTTATCAAGTAACCAAAATGAATTTATGTTTTCATTCAATTACTTTCACTGAGTCATATGAAATATTTCTGATGAATTTTAAGGTTCTTAGATCTTCAAGATATTTCAACAAATTTTAAATATATTTAAGTTTATCGTTCTTTGGCTTGTATTTTTAGTGTTTCCAAATGTATTTCTATGCATCTTTAAATTATCGAAATTAAAAATATAATATCATTGATTTCTTAACCAATCCCCTCTTTGGTAATGGAATCTGTAAATGTTTATTACATGCTCAAACTAACGTATGTAAAGCATTTATAACTTATACTTTGATAGACAACCCACTTTGGCTCACTTTCTGAATCTCAGTTTTATTTATGATTATACATTAAAGATCCTGGTATACCAAATATTTAGGGTCTAATAGGTGATTTTATTCAAAGTTATGAACTGATTTCGATTCAAATGTTTAAATTTGTTTCATAATTTATTCAATTTGATGTTTGATTTGTAGAGGTGAGAACTTTCATTGATGAAATATCCAAGTCTGACACTAAAGATTAACCAAAGATTCTGAAACTTGAAATCTTTGAAACGATAAGACATACTTTTTTCTTTTGAAAATTTATTGAATGTTCTAATATAACCTTAATTGGAGACCTGTCGGCTTCGCTATAATCAGTTGTGAAAGGCGATGCATGGACTCTCTATTAGGGTACGATTCGCCGAAATAAAAATTCGCCGACAAAATCAAATAATTTTTAACCTCTCTTTTTCAAAACAAAAAGAAATTTTTACAACTCATAAACTGTCATTTTCAACAGTTAACGCCCATAGTCACTTACTTTTAAATAAATTATCTTATTGTGTTACTAACTATAAACATAATTTTGAATTAAACAATCAATTTTATTGAATATTTAAGTTCTTCAAGCAGTTCATGCAGATTTAACGTTCTATTCTCGTATAAATCCCATAATCTCCTGATTTTTTCATCCTATAAGACATAGATCCTCTTCCTAGCCTTCTGTCTTCCCCCTCCAAGAAGTCTTCTCAATTCAATATTTGTGTAAATTTGAATTTGTTTTAAAATGGAACAAACTTCCCAAAAGCTTACAGTGCTTTTATTTATTTTTTTATTAAGTTTCGCATGGAAATCTTCAGCCGCATTATATGTTCGTCCACGTAAATCACAAAAGGATTCCAGGTATGCCTGCTGAATAGGCGGTCGTATGCGCGTAAAAGCCAATTGTTTTCGATATACGTTTTAAGATCGTCATAAGCGGGATTACCTGTTGGCCAAAGTTGTAGAATATAATCCCACGCTGCATCAATGCTTTCCAATGGGATTATAGGCAAAGCAGAGAATAATTGGACACACACCGTAAATGGGAGTCTTCATGGAACAAAACAGTCAACCTTAAGCTTTGAACTCGCCTCCAAATATCTCGTCCAAAGTGAAAATAACAGCCACGAATTTTTGCTTTGGGGAAAATCTCACGAACTGCATTGTAGGCAGCTTTCTCAAAGTCTATTTGACTTCGTCGAGGAGTAAAATCGATATTCTTCTCAGAAAGTATCTCCTTGACGATATTTAGCATTTGAGTGTGTGCTACCTGGGTTTTACTGTTTATAAAACAGTAAATAAGAGTAAAACTTTGACAAGAAAATACACCTTGCAAGATGTTAATCTGAAAGAATGAAGTTGAAGAGGATTTATAAGTCCCATCCATTATAATACTAAGGTTTTGTACGTTTGTGAATCTTTCAATGAAAGTGGAATATCCAAAAACAAACAAGCGCATCTTCTCCAAATGAAACATGCAATAACATGTTGACACTTTCAGATAGACGGAAGAAGTCATAATTAAAGAAAGCGCTATCAATAACGATTCCCATTAATGCTACTTCCTTTTTCCACCTAAAGATCGAAACTTTTAGAGTATCAAATGAGGGAAAGTTAGCAGCAACATCAGGAGAATAAGACCGTACAAGATCGGTTTTAGCACAGTTATACATGTCTTGTGCCGGTCTGTAGGGGCCAAAGGAAATCATCTCCTTGATCTTAGACAGCAGTTGTGAGGATATAACGAATTCTTCATTGTTTACATGAAGGTGCGTCCCACTGACATTCACTAAATTTTGGTTTAGAGTGGTGACAGTAACGATGTAGGCCTCCGTTTTGCACGTCCAATAACACTTACCGTTGGCTCTACGTTTATTAATTCTGAAAATGAATTCAGATACTGTAAGAACTTCGTGTCCTTTTTCGCTTTTTAACCACTGTTCTCATTTCATTTTTTAGGGGTTAAAAATTTTTTGATTATGTCGGCGAATTGTTCATTCGGCGAACTGTTACGTCACGGTTTGAAATTCACCCAGTAATTAAATAATTATTCATGATCTTAATTTCAAGTTAAAATATATTTTGTGTTTCCTTCGTATTATATTACGAATTGGACTTTATTCATAGAAAGAACAATTTTTTAATTTCACATTAATAATTTCTCGTTTGTGGAAGGAAAACAAAATTTTGAAAAGTTAAAAAAACTCATTTCATTTGACAATAATGAAAAAATATTGAAATCAAATAAAAGATATGAAACAGAGTATATAATAAATTAGACATGCGTTCTAAAAATTCACTTATCAAAAATAAAAGGTTTCAAAGAAGTGATTCATAAGAGCATTTTATGATATATATAAAGATTTTATTTTTCTTATATTTCGCTAAATATATGTTATATTACCAATGAACATATTTTTATTCCGGTTAGAAATTATAATACAAATGTATCGAAAAATGTTCCCTAAACTTTCAACTTAAAATTTTAATGATTTTTTTGATTTCGTAATAAGCAGATACATAAAATGTGTTAAATATTTATACCTTCGAAAAATAGTGGTAGAAGATTTAAAATATTAAAATTGAAATATTTTCTAGTTGCTTTACCAAACGATGAAATAATTTTGTGAAGCGAATTTTTATGATTAATTCAGATAAGAGCAATTTTATATTATTTATCACAAAAAATATTTAAATTAAATCAATTCCTTCAAATGGTTTTTATATTATTTATGAAGATGAATAATCTTAACAAATAATTTTGATTAATTATCGATAAAATTCGTTGTCAAATGATATTTTTAACGTATTCTGAAAAAAAATTTTTAAGATATTATCTGAAATCTAATTGACTAAAATTATTGCTTTAAGTGGAAATTACTAATTCGTAATTGTTTACCTTATTCTAAACTATATAAAATACACTTAGAATAGTTATCATACCAAAAATATTTGTTTTAACCTAACTATGTTTTCAAATCAGGTTTTGAATTAATAATATTTTTGATATCTTGCCAGATTAAAAATTATTTTGAATTAAATTTAATTAAATATTTTCAATGGATACTTTTTATTTTGTACAGATTTTTCAACTAAATACATTGTAACATTTTTTTCAACAACAATATAAAAATCAATTATTAAAATTTAAAGAATAGAAGTAATTCTTATCAATGTTTGTTGCTTTTGAGACTGCGTAAGGGGTAACAATTAGCGATGATTATAACTGGGGATTAAATTTAACGTCAAGCTATATTTTCAATGAAATTCAAAGAAATATCCGATTTATATTTATTTTAATGCAATATAAGCACAAAAATTAAGATTTAATTCTTTTTAAAAAGATATGTTTTTTTAAATTGGCCATTTTTGCTCGTTTGCATAAACTTAAGAGATCTAACTTCTTTTATAGAAAATTGAATTTCTAATTTTACAGTTACTCAAAAAGGATTAATTATGGCATATTCGAGTAAATATTATTACATTCTGATTAAATCTGTTGTTTAGGTTATCTAATGTCTTTTTATTTTAATATTTTATTCATCTTTCATTTCCAAATAACTTTTTCTCCTCGTATGTACAATAAATTTCAAACATTCTCAAAGACAGAAAGTCTTCAAAGCGATCTATTAACAAATTCATCAGAATTCGAGTTGAGAAACGATGCAGAAAACATTCCTAAAATTTTTTCAGATAAAGATCATAAAATAATACACCAGGAGAATCCAACAGATTTTTTTGATGGCATTATAAAAAATCATGGTTCAAATTATTTAGTAGTTATTCCTGGTTATCACGTTGAATAAGATTATGATTATATTGAAAAATCTGAACTAAATCAATATGTGGAAAATTCTCAAATTGTTAAGGAAATACAGACAACTTAAGCTCACGATCACCGAATATGTTTCATCGACACAACTAGTTTGAAAAGACCTACATCGACATATATATATCACATGAGCCAGCAAAAGAAGTAGAGTAAATTTTCAATTGAAACGGAATATGTTAGAAGCAAAAAATGCAATGATGGATTCTAAAATGCCTGTTCGTTATTTGCTGGTGAGAGGATGCAAAGTGAATCAGAAACCCCCCACAAATATGGTTTTACTTCCTTCAATTATGGATTAAACAACTGTGAGGGAATCACAGGATTTAATAAATAGAATAAGTGAGACTCTTGCAAAAGGTTTGTAAGAATTATCCCTATGCGTTTTGATTAAAATTAAAGAAGTTTTAAAAGAAAACGATGAAAAAATATTTATTGATTTGCTTGTTGATGGTATTAGAAAATTCGTAAAAAATGCTAAAAAATATTATTTAACTGACCTAAGGACGTTTTCTCAATAAAGTGTGATAAAAATTCTGATATCTTTTAAAATCTTTTTTTCGGAAACGATGAAATTTATTTTAAAGAAACGTATTGATCAAAACAGTAAAAAGAAAGATCTTGCGTTTAACAGATTCGTACAGTCTCAATTTGATGGTTTATTTGAAGAACATAAAGAGGTAAAAATATCGTATTGAATAGGTGTGTCAAAACTATATTTCAAAGAATGTTTTTATTGTCAACAATGTGTTATAATGCTTCAAAATGCATTCCATGACGTTCTAGTTGAAACAAAGTCCGTGTCAGTAAGAGTAAGGATTTACAATTAAAATAAAGTATCATCCAAACAGGAGTTTAAAGAGAAGAATCGCAAAAGCGTGTGGTAGAAAACCGAATAAAAAAAGGATAACTAAATGATAAAAATATGTTATTTAATATTTTTGAAATATTCATGTTATTTATATAAGATAAATATTCAACTGCTTTTTTCATATTACGAATATACTATATTGAGTAATTTTGTCAATTAATTTTTACATTTATGTGTTTCAAAAGCTAGCATAGAAATATATATTATTAAGTCTGATAATGAGAGAATATTTACATCTACGTTTAAAATATCCTCATAACACGAAATTTATTTCCTGTGACATTTGAGTGAATCAAATCATTCATGAATATTGAATATCTACCTCTTTGAAAATTACAATTTATGTAAACCTTAAGATAAATAATTGAGTATATTAATAACCCTATGTTTTTCTATATTTTTAAAATTATTTTTTTTAATTTCATTATTTAAAGCTGTCTAATTTAAATCATAAAAAAATTAAATTGGGATACTCAAAAGGATAATTAAAATGTTGAAATATTTACTTGTGTTTTCAAATTTTCAAATATATCTTTTTGAAAAGTTTTTATCCATTTTAATAAAAACTAATTGAATTTACTTAAAATTTAATCTTTAGAGGAAATTAAAATCTCACATGAATTTCTATAATGTGTCAACACAAAATGATTATTGAAAGGAAAAGACATTTTCCTAGAGTAAAAAAATATTTATCTTTGTTACCTTGTAAAATATAGGAAATATTTCATGGTTCTTTAAATAATTTTTGAATTTTGAAAATCGAGTTAATAATATTTTACTTTAGTGAAGGAAATCTCAAATGTTAAAATATTAAATAAGCCTTAATTATTTTCCTTTTGATATATATGTTTTAGTAAACCATTATTTATGGGTAATATTTTGTTTAAAAAGGTTTAGAAGGATTTTTATACTTTCGATCGACATTAATTCTTCCAATTTAAACAGATAGAAAAAATCTTCATTTCATTATTTGTAGTGGAACCTATAGATATCAGAATTTTAATTGTTTTAATTGATAATTAACAACATAATTATGTTAAAAGTAGTTTTAAACATTAACAAATATTATTTTCTCATAGGTTTCATTAAATAATCATAAAATCTAATATTTATTCAATTTGCGTTTCAATTCTTAATAAGGTATTCATTTGATCAGGTTGATCTTATTTATGTTATTCTAATGCCAAAATAATTCATTGTTAAGTTAAGGTTATTCTTTAAAAATATTTTTAATGATATATTTTGTGATTTTAATGAATCAAAAATAAGCATAATATCTGTGATTCTGACTGCTAACTTCATTTTAACTTATTCGATATCTCACAAACTTTTGAAGAGATAGGATGAGTCAAACCTATCAAAGCCTCTTTTGAATAAATTCTATGGATATTTACGTATTTCAGTAGATTTGTACACTAGTTTCCACCATTGATAGTTTTTCCTGGTTTAAACACAAGGAATCTGGTAGTGTATGACTTTTATCCAATCTTTGGCCAGTTATGTCAGCGTTAACTAAGCATAATAGGTTCGCTACGAGCGTCAAAGGCGTAAAAATATTTATAAGACGAAAATAAGGGAAGATCTCATTCTTTTTTTGTCATTAAACGATCAAATGTATAAAATATAATTTTCCTTGTTTTTATCGTTCATGAATGACAAGAAAATAGTTTTTAATAATACATTCAGGCTTGTCTGAATAAATTAAAAATCTTAAGATTATCCATCTCATAAGCATTGAATAAATTTAAAAGCGTATATGGCTATGATTTTGAAACTATTTATCAAAAGTCACACTTTTTTATTTAATATTTGTTAAATGAAAATTTATCTAGTATTTAGTTTATATGTTCAGAAAACATTCCTATCTGTCAAATATAAATACAATATTAATAGTGTTACAAAAATATTTGGTATTTCATAAATATAAAGTTTAGTTTTTTGAAGAAAAATCCTCTTATTCTACATCATTAAAGAAATATATACAATTCTCATTTATAAAATTATTAATTTTAATAAAGATACAAACATATAACAACTTGGACGTTTGAATTATTCATTGTTTTCCATCTTTCCCACAAAAAATTTAATGACTCGAACAACTAATATTGGTAAAATTCAATTATCTAAAAAATATTTAGAAAATTCAAAAGAGAAACTTTTCTTATTTTAATAAAAAGGGCACCACTTTTTTTCTCACCCATTTATTTCATAAAATATTTCATGGATAAATAATATTTAAATTAAGTGTGTAATATTTGTATTATTATGTCATTAACGACAAAATAAAAAAATATTTCATCAGAATGCTCAGTCCTCGAATAATAGAAAAATTTTAACTGAAAATTTTTATCAAACTGCGCATATTTAACAAATTAATTTATCTTATATGTCAAAAAACCTAAAATTATTCGAATCATAGAAAAATCTAAATTTTATAGAATTTTCTGAATTCCACCTAGAATTCTATCTCTTAAAACAAATATTGAAAATTAACGTATTAAATCATAAACATAATAATTCTGTTTCGTGGTTATTAAATTACTTTTTTTTATCTTCTTTAAAAATATATTAAAATGATAATATTTTGGATTATACTTGCCTTTACGAAAGATTGTAAAATTGGAAATATTAAGGGGATATTGATTCATCAAGTCTTCAAATTTTAAGAAAGATACAAAAATATATATTCTTAAAAAATAAGTAATTTTTATCGAGTTAATTGTCATTCTATGAATATTCTGTAAGCAATACTTTTTAAGTCAAAACAGATAAAAAAATATCTTGAGTAGCTATAAAATAACGTAAAAATTCTATTATTTAAATGGTTTTTATCTAAATATTCACGAAATAGAAAAAATGAAAAATAAGAAAAACGATAGTTCAAAAATTTCTGAAATCACATTTTTAGATCTGATTTTTCAATTAGATTTATAATATTCATTTAAGGATTTTAATCTGCATTTTTGCGAACGATGAAAATGTCACATTGTTTTTTAAAAGTAGAATAATCAAGAATTCTTTGATATAAAAATTATTTCAACACTTACAACCATATCTATATTACTATTAAACCTATTTTCTCAAAATTCGTTGTGTTTTATCTGAGGATCTGAATCGAAATTAAAATTTATTAAGATACACAGAAAAAAATCAAGTGAAATTACAATATTTAAGATTTTTAAGATAAATAAAAACAGGAAATTTCTTAATGTCATGTATCATTGCTAAATCTGTATTTTTCTGAATTTCTGAACTAATTTTACATCTAAAATTTAGTAACATAATTTTTCGAGGAATACATGAAATTTTTACCAGATAATTATGAACAAAATAAAAGTTACATATTTCTAAATATCATAAAATAAAAATGTTTAATGTTTTGAGATTAAATTTATTTTTTTCAACATTCAGGTTATATGACTGTTCAGTGATAAACACCAAAATAAATCATTTGATACATATATATTTTATAATGATGAAATTATTATATATAGTTTCTCATTTAATAAAAAAATAAATTTTTTTTATTCTATATAAATTTAATATTTTACACAAATATTTTGTTCTTTCTATTTACAGAATATCAAGTTGAGTAAAAGATTTGAAAATATTTAAATTTAAAAATTATATCGATTATCACCTTTTGGTTTTTCATGTTTTTAAAGATAAAACACTCAGAGGGCTCATATTTGAACTATTCATTAAAAGCAAATGGCTGTTGTTTCCAAGAAAGCTAATATCTCACAAGAGTAAAGTTATCCTTATGTCCCTTGAGATTATGTGATTTAAGGTTTTCGATAATTTCACGATACCCAATACGTATAACTGTCGTTATATAGGTTTTAACTATCATCACCAAGTTAGCATCCTGCACTGAAAACCATACTTACACATATTCATCGTTTCTGGAATTCGTTCATCCATTTGATTTCTACTTTATTGAAAATAAAAGTAAAATTTCCAAAAATTATCCGCGCGTACGAAGTAAGAGTATTTGTGTAAAAAATTGTCAAAACATTGTTTTTTAATTCAAACATCTCATCGTTCATAGATAGGCGTCACTATAATTTTATTTTAAAAACACCATTTTTCTAATAGTAAAGAAAATCTCAAATATTTTTTTAACAAGCTTAAACTTCAAATTAATAAGTAGTGTAATTATTTAAATTCATACAGACAAAAATAAATTTACATTGAAAAATTACATCACTTATCCAAGTGATAAATCATCGTTAAAAATTAATACGGTGGAAACATGGCTTTAGCATTTTATTTTTGATAATTAGGTCATTCTTAAAAGATAAATAATTATATTTTCATTATTTTATGAAGATGATAATGTTAAGAAACATTTTTCTTTTACACAGAATTTAAATGTGAAATAAATCAACGTTGAAAAATTTATGTAAATATTTAACATAAAAGTTGATATTTAATGAAAATCTGTTTTTATTGTTATATTTAGAATAAAATTATGAAAAAATAACAGCATAATTTTTATTATTATGTTTTTTATATGCAGATGACTTTGTATTTAATCCCGATCAGTACAAAAAAAGATTTCGATATCGTCTATTGCCGTAAAACCACATCCGCTGAAGGCTCTTTATAAAATATAATAGAAAATACAATTTTGATTTGCCTATTTTTCCATTAAATTGCCAAATTTTTACACAATTTATTTTTTAATAAACGTATTTTATGAAATTCAAATATTGTATTTTTTTGTCAAAATAGTATATAAATTTTTAAAATAGATTTTTGAATAAAATAAATTCAAGTCTCAAAATTTTTGGTTATATATTGTTTTAAGAATAAATATTCAACCTGAACCAAAACCATCTATCGTTCATTTTTTTTAAATAATTGATTATTATTTATAAATATCAAAATAAAAATGATTGAATCAGGATATGTATAAATATATTTAATTAACTTTTCTTTAGAATTATTTCTGTTCCTGTATTTATATATCTTTATAAGATTTACAGAAATTCAAAATAGTTAAATTTGAATTATTATATGAAATTTAATTCTTAATAATTTAATCAATTTATAAGTAACGTTCACCGAATTAAACACAAAACTATTTATTTTTAACTTTCATTATTATTTAAGATCATGAAGCATCATCAACAAGCATCTGAATCGATAATTTTCTCCCATTATACTTATAAACTATTGATAATATAAAATTTTCTCTTTTGGATGAGATTTATTTTATCTCATGCATGAGTGATATAAGTGTAAATCGATTGTAAAAACACAGAGATTTCTTTTGATACCGTTATGTTAACTTATTTTTGAAGATCATTGAAATTAAATCTTTTTAATATATCATATTTTAATAAAAATATTTATTATCTTTTTTGTTTAACTCAAAACCTTATTTTCTGCGAAAAAGTGAAAATTCAATCTTTTATTCCTCAAATATATACCTTATATAAACTATTTGATTTTTAAGATCAATGCACAAGTGAAACGATGATGGAAAATAAAATCATTTAGATTCTGTAATAAATGTCAGTATACTCATATAAACTTTTTATTGGAAATTTTTTGAGACTGTCCTCGAACATTTGATAAATAAATAGGTATTAAACGTTTATATCCAAATTCCAGTGTATTTCGGTCCCTTGTTGTCTCCCATTAATTGCCTTAATAAATTATTGTGTAATTAAACATTTAAGTAATATTTTATTCTTAAAATTAGTTCTTTGTATTAAACCTAAAATATGGGTAATATCAATTAATTTTATAAATTAAAAAATATTTTATTTTAAATATATGAATCTTGCCATTGAATAAATTTAAGATTGAGATTAGAACGTTTTTTGAGAGATCAGTATGATCCAAAATCTCAATGATATTTTTAGGTTTGTGGTAAACATTAGATTTTCCACTTATCTCTAACTTTAGGCACTTTTATTCGATAAACAATATTTCTAGATTTCTCTATCGAATGGTATTAAGATATTGGAGTCATATATAACTTCATACTGTCTCCTGACTGTAAATATGGCCCTAATATATTGAAATTAGCTGTTCAGAAAGAAAATATAACAAATTTTTATATTTGACTTGTTTGGTAATCTATGAGTGATTTCAAGTTACGTCGAATATAAACGATCAGGCAAAATATTTCCTTTTACACTGAAGATATATTTATCAAATAAATTAAAAAAAATTCGTAAATGTTAGCTTTGAATAAAAGTATTAATCTTAATAGATATGAGACATTTGTAGTTTTCCATTTAAAATTATGTTTCAATTTTATAAATTAATACAATATTTCATCTTTTATAAATTCTAATCATTTGAGAATTTTTCAAAAACATTTAGATATTTAAAAATTTTATTTCAACAATTGATTATATATCAATCTTTTTTAAAGCAAAAACTTTGGTAGGTCTTTCTCAAACTATATAAGACTTTAAAACGAAAAAAAGATTGATTAAAAAAGCTTCAAATAGTCAACCTTACTTAATTGAAATGATCTTAGAAAATTTATAAATAATTTTTTTGAGATCATCAAAGAGAAAAAAGATTATAGTAAAAGAATCTTTGAAATATTGGATCATATAAAAAAAAAAATATAAACCATGTTGAATGAAAATTATTTCGCATTTTTTGAAACTTATAAACAGATATATTAATTTATATATGTTTCAAGAACAGAATTTAAAGAACTAATTGTGATTTTAACAAATTTGTTCATAAATCTATCTTTGAAAATAGATTCTAAAGATAGAAGATTGCTTCAAATTTATAGATGAATTGAATCATAACGTGAGATATTATCGAAGTGTATATACGATATTATTTGTCGAAAACTCCTTTTAATTTTATTTTCTTTAAACTATAACATAATAAATATTCTGAAATCCTTTATTTCAAGTTCCTTTCTGATTTTTACTTCAAGTGTTTGTCAAAACATATATTTTATAGGAAGGTTCACTCTCAATCATGAAAAATCTGTGTTTACTCTGAAAAGTGGTCACACATTTTTGTCAGAATAAATTGCAAAGTAAGAGGTGAATTTTTCATAGCTTTCAATTTAATTTGTTTAGCTTAACAGTTTTCTGGAATAAAACTTGAAAATTCAATAACTAGGTTGCTCTGATATTTAGATATCACTGTTTTACTGTCTCTAACAATATAACTGTCCATGTGATTTTGAAAATTTTTTTCTCAAATTTTCACATCTACCCTCATTTATGTTTTTATTGTGTATCATAGATATCTTAATATCGTTGATTAAACATTTTAACACCAAATAATATTTTTATAAGCACTACAATACCATGATCCATGTTCTTATTTCATGTTTTTCATTTGATAATTTATTTTTTTAAATACAGCCATGAAGGAAAGATTTTAATTTGGAGTTAGATTTATGATCCTTCTTTCTTATGCAGTTATTACGTGTTCATATTTTAATTAATGATCTGATAAAGATGTGTCTGAAGGGTTATTTGAACTCTTTCAGATTATGTGTTTATCTCATCTTGCATATAGCAAGTGTGCTCATCCGATAACAAAAAATATATCATTTATTTTGAAAGTACTTGAGTATGAAAGGTCGAATGGTTTCTAATCACCTCTTTTCTTAATAGATGGTTATACTTTGTTTTATTTCATGTTCAAACCTTTTGGCTATCATTATTTTTATAAATCATAACTATATGTTAATTGAATAAAATTTTGGGTTTAGCATTAATCCTTTTCGTAGTAATTTCCTTGTAAGCCATTTTGATACTCTAAAGAAACTGTTATGTTTTGTTCTACTGTTTTTATTATTTAAAATAATTTAAGGAATTTTGAACTTGAGGTGAAAGTTTAAAGTAAAAATTAAAGATGACAAAAATAAAAATCAATCCAAGAGAAAATCAAAAATATATGTGGTTAGTGTTTTTACAAAGGAGTACCACTTATGATTTTTGAATGTATTAACTTTCGTCTGTCCCAATAAATGTTTTTAATTCTTAGTCTAGATTTAAACTTAATGCAGTGTTAAATCGTTTGTATGTTTTCTCAGCAAGAATTTCAAAAAATTGAAATTCTAATTCTTGAATTTTTTATTCTAAAAAATATTAGTATATGTTTTTGAATATTGCCATTATTCTGTTTAACTTTGAAAAAATTGTTAATTTTTAATTCAAGATATGATCAAAATAATTTGTTATTGTATCTTTCACAACTGAATTTTGAATAATTTTAGATCATATTGCATAATATTTGAAAAATATACATATTTATCTTTAAAATAATATCATGGACTCTGATTAGTCTTATTTTGGATAAAATACATTAAATTTGTAAAGCTAAATACTTTAATTTTTTACTTTGATAATTTGAGAATTAAATATTATTATTTTATACATCTGTGATTTTCCTTAACAGCATCCTTTATTTCTATGGAGAAAATGATATGCGAATAAAATCTCCAGAAATTTAAATTTCTATGATTATTCAAATATATCATTTAAACTTCTGTCTAAACTATTTTTTTAACTTATTGAACATCATTTTTTCCATTTTAAACATAATCGATAAAAATCCAAAATTACTGACACATTTTTTATATATATTAACTCAATATTCGTCTTCAGAAATACACGATATTTGTAGTGATTTTAAATTTTTATATATTAATGGCTTTTTCATTCATGTAATAGATGGGTAGACCTTTCAGATAAACTTAAAAGATAAATCTCACTGAAAAACAGGAGATAAAATTTACAAAATATCTCAATTATAAATAAATTAGAGTGCATCAATTTTTTTCACCTTAAAATTCATTTAATAAATAAAATAAAAAATAAATGAAAAGCTTGAATATAACTTTTTCAGTTTCAATAAAAAAATATAATTTAATAAAAAAAGTAGAGAAGGAATGAATGAATCTTTGAATTTTTTATCAAACATGACCAAACGAGTATTACCAACGAGTTCAAACTATGATTTTTTCTGCATTTTTTCTGTCAAAAAAATAAATTATATTCATAAATTCGACTATTTATTAAATAAGATAGAAGATAATATTTCAGTGACAATTAAATAAATAGAACTACTTTTTTTATTGTTTCATTGAATCCTAGCTTTGTTTTTAAAACCTATTTTCAACTCAAATTCGATATTTTTGTGAATTTTATATCCAGAATCGATTGAATTTGATAAACTAAATATTTTGAACAAAAATAAAAAGAAAATTTTCAAAAATTGTTTTTTTAATCTTAATAATTCATATTAATATAATTTATAAAAAGAATATTTTTTCAAATAAGTTTTTAAAAAGATTTTGATCATAATTATGTTCATTTAGTTTTTGCTAATTTCGTAAATCAATATTTTCTTCCTTTTCAAATAAATAAGAGACTTGCTAAATTTTTTTACTTAGAAATCAGACAATCTAAAATTCATATACATTTGGTTGCTCTCTATTGGATGAACAGCATGAATGACAAAAGTCAAAGGAGTAGAGAACAATATGTCGAAAAATAAGTCTGTTATTGAAAATATCAAGTTTTATTTGAATTTTATCAATCAGATACACCTTTATTTTTGCTCAACCGTTAAAAAATATTTTTAATAATTTAAACAAATTTAATCTCCTTCTTCGAAATATTTTCTGATATTTTTTTCATGTTTCTTTATTTTACATAATTAAAATATTTTTTGTTAATTTTTATTATCTTCAAAAATTTATCGATTAAAAATTCTCAAGTTAAATATAAATTAAAAATTTTTTAATAATAAGGCAAACTGACCCCATATCTTGTATAAATTTGTAATGCGTAAATCGATGATGTTTTTTGAATTAAGTATTTTCATAATTTTTTAATTTGATTCAATTCGATTTCTAAAACGATAAATTAAAAATAGTTATTAAGTTTTATTAGGTGACTAATCCTGATATTTGAGTGTGGACAAGAAATCAGTATCATGTAAAACGTTAAAACTTAGAAATTTTTTATTCTATTTTTATCTCTATTAATTTGAATTTAAATACATCAAAATGAGAATTTCCTTTAGGAAACATATTTTTAAGCATTAGTTGGATATAAAAAAATTTTATAAAATCATGTTTTGCGCTCATTTATCCAGGAAGACGAGTATAGATATTGCTTGTGCGCAAACTCCATGTTGTAACAGGAACTAAAACTTTTTAGAACAGCCTAAGATTCGGGTCTTATGAATCTAACATGAGCTTGCCAAATCATTCTAATTCTCCATGGGAATTTTTCGCAAGGATTTACTGATCTATATTTCAAGAAAAACCTTTATTCAATCAAACTTCAATAAACTAAATACTCAATGAAATACTTTCAATTTGATTTTAATGTCATTTGAATATCATGTATTACTCTAATTATAGAAATTTTTCCAACATATTTTGTTTTTGTAGATTTATGAATTTTATGATGCCCACATTTAAAAATATTGAACCATTACAAGTTAATATCTGATCTACTTTGAGATTAGTTTGATATATCAAATTCTATTGGTTAAAAAGAACAAAGCAAACTATTTGAAATTTCAAGAAATTTAAATTCGTGATTTTCTTTTGATTTTCACACGTCTCCAACATTACAATGCCATAAAATTTAAAAACAAAAACCAGAGTTAATAATCAACAATAAAATTGTTGATTCTTTAAATATTTCGTTTCCTGACGACAGTATGAGTTTTCATAAATATAACAACATTCAATTCAACATTTTTAAACCATTCATTGCTAAATTTTGAAAGAAAAAACATTCATATTTATTTTCAATTCGAAGTCATTAGAAATATATTGTTGATTTTGGTTTTTCATTTTAATCATTATCATTGAACTGATATTTTAACTGACAAAATCATTCGCTAATACAATGTCATGTATTATTTTTTACCTTTTTGGATTATTTTTTTGTCATTTCTTCGATTTCAAGGCTTTTGAATATTTTTCCTTGTTATAAAATTTAATTCGTACGAGTAAGCTTGTATGTTTAGACATTATATATTTTATGTTTTAATCAAATAAATCATCATCATTTTGAATAAATATGTTATCATTTTTACTTTCTTGATTTTGAATTGCTCACATTATTTTATTTTAAAAATATAAAAATAATGTTTATTTAATCGCCGATCATTTTGTGACCAAAGTTACGTTTTAGTTTAAATTTCATGATTGAAAGTTTTACTTAAATTATTTATAAAAGATTTTTAGTTAACTTTCAATAATTTGAATTATCAGATTGCATCTGAAAATAAAATTCAAAACAATATCTGGTAAATTTTATTCATACATTTCCAATTAACTAACCAACTACTTATATTTCTGTTAAACTAAAGATATGTATCAACACAGTTTTTAAGCCGAGCTTCACTTTACAACTGAGATAAAGAGAAAATTTATTTGGAAGATGCAATGGTAGGTTTGGCTCATTATTACCCAACAAAAAAAAAATTTAATTGTTTTTAAATTTATGGAAGATGGAATAATTTAAATATTTTAGATATCGCAGCAGTATCATTCAATTTCCATAATTTTTATATTATTTGTGTTTTAAAATAAATTTATTACGAATATCTCTTATTTTGAAAAATTATATAAAAATTATGCTCAATAAAATAAAATTTGAATTTTATATTGATTTATCAAAATAATAGACATATTGAACAGCTGTCTCGGTTCTGGCCTAGATTAAATAAATTTAAACACGTATAAAATTCATTTCGATTTTTAATGTTATCTGGAAATTGAAATTTTTATATTCAGGTGTTTTAAAACATATTGTAACATTTTTCAAATATCAATATAAAATAAGTTCACTAATATGATCTTAATTGCTGAATTTAACTGCAAAAACGACTGATTTTGATAATTGTAAAACTTTGACATTTTTAAGAGGTATTATTAAATTGAGAAGTGACAATTTTTAAGATTTCTATTCAGTCTTTAAAATAAATTTTTATCTCATGTTTATTTGATTGAAACGTACTTTAAACAAGGTGCGCAGGGCAGATATTTATCTGAAAGACTTAACAGATAGATATTAAGAAATTATAATAAAATTTGCATGTAGTTACATTTATTTCATTGTTACATGTACTTAAGATAAACATGTGAATTTTATTTGATTTTGTGGATTCTTATGTTTTATTTTTAATTAAACCATGTTTGTGATATTTTACTTTATATATTGATAAAAAATTCCTCTTTTTACTTAAAAACGATGTTATATTTTGTTACTAATATAATAAAAAAATTACAAATTGTGTCAAAATGCATGAAAGTTTCAAATTTTTGAATTTTTATAGGAAAGTTACTTAATTTTATATAAATTTAAATGTTTAATTGTGTAAGTAATTGTTATTTGTGCTCGTTATATAGGTTATCAATATAAATAGTTCATGAATTTAAAATTTTACATCTTTCCAAACATAATAAACCTTATTTTTTTATAATTTTATGATATATAATTTACATTATGTGGTGTTGGTCAGGTAGTGTAATGGTGAGAATTATGGACTTTGAATTAAGTTTTCCATCCGAGTTTGATTTTCAGCTCGAAATTATTTTGTTATTATTTGCAACGTCAAAATAATCTTCCTGAAAATTTCATGTTAAGTATCAAAGTAAAGCATTTTTATTTATTCAATAGCACAAAATTTTTAGGTTTTCAAACAGTATAAATTTTAAAACTTCAAAGGGAAGCGGTATACAGGTTTTAAATCCACACATGAGAAAATTCAAATTTTAAATCTGCAGATCAAAATGGGCGTTTCAAACTCAATAAATTTCTTGTTTAATTTTCATGTTCGAACATAACATTCAAACTTAATTATTTGATACCGGGTGGTTATTTTTACCCATCCAAAAAATCATCGAATTTTTCGGGATTTATTTCAGTTTATTTAGTCTCGTATATATTTTATTTTGAATAAAAAATTTACAAAAGCCAGTTTTCCCGGTTTAAGAACATATTTGTTGCGATTTATTTTTTTTAATTATTTTGATTCAACAGGAGTAACGTTTAAGATTTTAGAAGAAGAATTATTAACCTAATCCTTAAAAGTGAATCCAAAAATGCTTTTTTAATTCATTAAATTTAGATCAGTGTTTGTAGTTAATTCTGCATCTCCTTTTATTTGCCTACAATTTTAAATACAGTAGGTTATTTCTGAGCATTTTCTTTGGTTTTAACCAGGGATTTAGATCATTATCTGTTTTAAGATTATATGAAATATTTTTTCATTTATTTTAGAGTTTATCCTTTTGAACAAATTATGTATTTATTTATTGATGATTTAATTCCTTGTTTGGTTCAATCTTCTCATTCAAATATTAGTTTTATAAAAATTAATTCGACCATATCAATCATACTTTTATTCGAGGCTGTTTTCATTTTTATAACTTATAAGGCCAAATATCATTTGAATGTTTCAAATATTTATAAATTATTAAAGGTAAAAAACTGTTTAGTCTTTTTAATTTCCGAATATATTGCGTTTTTTAATCACATATATTGCTTATTTTTCTCATCAAACAATTTTTTTTAATTGCAGAAATTTTTTTAGTATTTATAAAAATTTATATGCAGTTAACAAGTGCCTAATATAAAATATTTTTGTTTTTCAATTTAGAGTCAATTTTTTCGTAGTTTTTGTGATTTACTAATGTTACATGTAAAACCAAATATTTTTCCCCTATTTAAATTTAAACAAAGCGAGTTCGTCTTTCTTACAGAATTGTGATTAATATCCAATAAGTTTTGTAAGTTTATGATATTTTTCAAAAATTTTAGGAATATTTAATATTGCGTTTCAAGAGATACATTTATAGATCAATTCTATATAAAAGTTTCAAAGAATAACACATTCTCATAAGTGATATTAGTTTAATTTACTTTTGAAATTAGTTCAAAAAGGGAAAAATATGAATTATTATTTCATATACGAAAGTAGAAGATTACAATTACCTATAGTATGGCAGGTCATAGAGTGCAATCATGAAAAATATAAAATAGCTAACTCTGCAAACAAAGATTTAGTTGGGGTAAATGTAACTACAAATCTGAAAGGAATACAAATTGCCTGCCTTTCAAATGAAAGACTCGAATCATAGAAACTAGCTACTGTGTGTTTAAAAGGTAACCAGAAAGCTAACTCCTATGATATGCGAGAAATAAGATGCAATGAGCAAATTTAAAACTTTAAATCTAGCTCATAAACCGGAAAGCCAATTTTAAATTTTCTTTTTGGTTACTCGATAAAGATTAAAGTATTTGCCAATCTGAAAATTCAGATATTTTTCATCAACAACCCAAAAATTCCCCTCAAGTCTCATTCTTACAAATATTAAAAATTTCAAAGCCCAATAATATGCTAGAAGTTAACACCAGACTCTATAATTGGTTCTATGGGAAGTCTTTTTAAAAAAGAAAAATAAAGTAATAAGATTGAAATAATTTCCTATGTGAAAAAAACCTGAACCTCAACACGCGACCTAACATCCAAACAATAACCTCTGATCAGACTTTGCAAAATTGACCACGTTAAGAGAGCAAACCGAGTAAAACAAAACATTCATAAAGAAAGAGGCGTGAAAAATAGAATATTGTTCTCGATAGACAAAATGTGATTGAGAGGATGATTAAAAAATACAATAGACTTTTGAAACAATGTTTAATAATTCAAAATTATTTCTTTAGTATCATTACTCAGTTTATTTTAAGGTAGTTAACGAATAAAATATGAATATTTTGAGTCCCGCAAATCTGAAAATATTCATTCCAGAGTCGTGGCATAAATATTCTTGATCAGTTTTGACAAAATTTTTGATTAAAAAATTATTTGAAGAGATTTTAAGATCAATAAGTATAAAACTGAAATAAACCGGTAATTTTTGTGGTATTTGAACAAAATATCTGAAATATCAATTCATAAAACACAAAGGTAATCCTGAAATTTAGAAATATTAATATATGGAAATTTGACTTAATCATTAATATCCTTACGATTTTAATTTATCAAAATATGATAATGAGGGAAATATGATGTTTGACATTGAGCATAAAATAAAAAATAAATTTACAATAAATTAGAATGATTCCAAAATTTCATTCTCTTCATGAATACAAAAATTAAGAAAAATAGCATTAAATTAATTTTATACAAAGTAATAACTTTAGTTTTAGAAAGCACAATTCATTATATACTAGAGTATAATCTGATAAGATTTTCTGCCGAGTTTAGGGTAATGAATTTTAATCTCAGCTAAAATAGTTAATTATTCCTCAAAAATCAGAGAAGTGGTGTTACAACTTATAAAAGTAGTCTATTCTTAACATCTCATTTTGAAAATGAAGATGGGCCTTTCCCTATTGTTAACACTACAATCACAAAACAGGCATCGGTGAAAGATTAAAATTGAAATTTATAAATTCAGCGTGATGCTTTTAGTTTTGAAACACGATCAAGGAATTTTGAAGTCGAAAATTTATCGTCTCTTTAAGCATGGTTTATTTATTATTTATAACATAAAAATTTTAGTTATTTTGTAAAATGAGCTTCAATAACATATCTCATATGTAAATAGACAACCCAAGGTCATTCCAAAACTGATAAAGAATACATTAGTCTTCGGGAGTCAATACATCATCTAGACATGTCTTTAAGCTGATATGAATTTAATTTTAGCAGTCCGCTTAAAAATATATACCCACATTATTAACAATAAACAAAATTGAAGCAAGGTTTTTGCAGAGATTTTTGTGTTGATTTAAACAGTTAAAATATTCTTCGAGACACTATTAAAGTTTTCATTCTACGCTTTCCTAAATATGGCAAGAAATTCGACATTAATAAAGAGTAGTTAAAATCATAGAGCATTATGAGAAAGATACTGGTATTATTCAAAATATTAAACAACTTAAAATCAGACACTTATCTGATTCTTCTCGTGCGATTCTTTTCAAAAGTATTAAAATTGGTGATAGCACATATTATTAAAAATAAATTCTTCTTATCATTTCTGAATTAGGTCTCATTTGTAACTGAAAAGAGTCAATGTATCATATGTTGAGTGATTCATGCAATTGTTATTTATCTTTAAATTTCATAAAAATAAAATTGGTAGAATTTTATCATTAAACTCATTGATATATCTCTTAGACATTTAACAAGTTAGAAATATGTTCATAGTTGGAATAGAGATGGCTCATAGATGTGTGTGGTTGTCTTTATGTTTAAAGAAATATCGAAAAAAAATTTAGGGGCTTAAAAGCTTTTAAGGTCTTTAAAAACTTAAAAATATCTAATATGAGCAAGTTTATATTTTGTCAGAACAAAATATATATTCTTGCAAACGAAAGCTCATTAAAATGGTGAAGAAAAGTTTTTTGAGAGGGAATATTAGAAATCCTTGATAAAACGTTTAAATTCTTATGGATTGATGGCATGTTACATTACATACTGAGAAAAACGATTTGTTTGTGTTTGTTGTACTTCTAACTCGTAGAGAAGTAACCATGATACTTTTTAATCAAATAAAGCAAGATTTTTTATGATTTTAAAAATCTCCTAATTTAAAAAAGTTTCTGGTTCTTCTGGCCAAATGGGAAATCTGGAATTTTTCAAATACAGATGCAATTAATACTCATTATTAAACTAACTAAGTTTAACTTTAACCAGATCTTGTGTTCCTTCTATCGATCTATAAATTTAACAATTGGAATGTAGATTTAAGGAATACGCCTACATAAAATGTGGGTTGTTCCCCATTATTTATTTTTATATTTACTCAGTGGGAAGGGAATTCTCCCTTCTATAACAGTTGACTATCCCGTGTCATAGATATATCCATCAGTTGAAATCTCAAATTAAAATCTGAAATAATTTTACCCTGATCATTTTACACGGTTAGAATCAGAACTGGTTTTAATATTTACTTCTGAATGTAGTTTCAAAGTTTCGGAATATACTTTATAGCATTCAAAAGGGTATAGATTGCATAATGTCATGGAATATACAGACATTATTCAAACAACGAAACCATCTGTTTATTTTCAATTATGATAAATTGAAATAAACATTCTACAGACGCTGCATATAGTATAGATATCAGCTTGCTTAAATCATCGTTTTTTCAATACCTAAGAAGGTTAAGATTACAGATTGACGCCACATTTAAGTTTTTGAAAATCTGATGGAATAATCCACAAATAGGTTACCTCTAAAGTGAATAAAGCCTTTTTGAAACTTTAATATTATAGTTTTAACAAAATCAAGTTCTATAAAGGTTCAACCTAAGCCAGTTTTAATATCTTATAGATATTAAAAGTTAACACAGCAGTAGAGTTATAGTGTATCAGCCATTTAGGGTATATATGAGGTTAGGACTGAAAATATCTAATTTAAACAATAAATATGAAATTAGAAGATGGATCACATATGTTTTTAAACATACCAGAATTTATGAGCTATCTTAGTGAATCGAAAACTCTCTTTGTGCATATTAGGAATGAGATTTCTGTTTTGAGCAGTGTAAATAGAATTAAAATTTCTCTTGAGGCAATAGTAGAATAATTTATATCAGAATCAGGAAATCTATTATATTTTCTGCATAAATTTAACGCTTTTAACACATTCGTTTTTCTACTTATAATTTCCTTTTATTCGAAGCCTTTATCATTTATAAAAGGCTTATTTCTATTTAGAAAGAACGTGTTAATACTCTACTTTAATTAATTATTCTGAAAATATTATCTTATCATCTTTATTGAATTCAATCCCAATGAAATTTCTAATTTTCGTAAAACGAATCGTCGCACGTACCTTTAAAGGCGTTGAGTGTGACTTTTAACGAAATAACCGGATCATAGAAAATTTTACATTTTAAAGAGGAAGCAAATTTTTATCGATCGGTTATTGTTACACTATTTGGTTATTTGCCCCAAGAGCTCATAATTTAAACTAATTTTTTAGCTCATAAAAAGCATCGTTTATCTTTGTTTATTACAACGATATTTTCGTGAGTGTTTCGTAAAAATTTTATTCAGTTTAGTTTTTTGTTAACATATAAAATATGAATTAAAATAAAAAACCCAGAGTTTAAATGTTGATATCTCATTTTTTCAAATAATTCTTTTGAATAACGTTATTTTTTCACAAATCTTACATTTTTATTTTAAAATTAAACATGAATTTCTCTAATTCTTTTTGTAATCATACCAATTTAAAATCATAATCAATCTTTTCAACAGTATTAAAATTGGCACCTAAACTAAATAATGCAATAAGTAGCTCAAGTTTAATTTTATAAGTCAAAAAAAAATGTTTTATGTTTTCTCAAACTAATCTCAGGATTAGCAAATATCTCCATATAACCAGAATTTTATTTATTTGAATACTCAAGATCAATTATAATCATTCAATAACAATTGAAATGTAATTTAAATTTTCAGTTGGAAAATTATAATTTTCTATGTTTTGAAATCTAAAAATATAGCATCATTTTTAAGGAATTTGATTGAATCATAGATCACGAGTTGAGCCAAACATATTTTTCTCTGAGATAATTTTTGTTAATATAGTTTAGGAATAATTATCTTTGGTTTTTTTTGAGATGAATGGGTCATATATTTGTCACATGTAAAATACCTGTGCCATAAAATATTCGGATAAAAAACCGAGATTGACAAAAAATTTAATCAATATAATTAAATAAAATCAAGATATGAATATGTTTTAAAATAATGTAAATAACATTTAACGTAGAAATGTAGTAAATAGGGACATTAATAAAATTCGCTAATTATGTGTGAAATAATGAGACAGTTAATGCGACTAATGTTATCTATATTTTCCTTTTTCTGTTCAATTTTACAGTCATATGGCTTTTCAATAACACTGGTGTGTAGTTTTTTACTTTTAGTGCTTCACCTTTATTTATATTCAATTTATATCACCAGTTTTTCTTTTCCGTTTGTTTCTCGTTTCCAATAAGTTACTTTATAAACTAAGGCTCTTATCAGTGTTTCGTAGAATGCTTATAGAGTGATCACTTTCATAATCGGCTGTTTTCTTCTTCTGTCTTCTACATATTATTATTTGCACATCATAATTTAAACAATACAACCTTAATCAGTTTATTATGTCAATATTAAAATCCATAAAATTATTTTTATTCTCCTAATAAGATCAAATAACATCCCTTGCCTGAATAGAAGTGTTTTTTTGTTTTAAAACTAACTTAATATTTTTATCCCAAAGGGGTTTTATAACTTATTAACCCACAAAATATCAGAATGTAGCTCAGCTTAGGGAAATTTTCACTTCGTGTTATGTGATTTTTTTGAACAGAAATTTCAAGGACATTATGTGTTTTTTTATTTTGAACATATTATTCTCAAATTATCGATGTGCTCCAAAATACGTAGGAGTGATGGTATAACCTTAAGATTTTAACATATGATTGAAAATATTAGAATGAACCATTCCACGCACAGAATGTATTTAAGACCAAAAGAAATTGATTTTTTCATCTAACATTTACTTTTGTTCCTACGAGATGGACTAAATACATTTTTTTGAGTTATTTGTTAAATTAATCGAAATATGAGTAGAAATGCGAAAATTTTTTTTTTAATTCATATTTTTTGCTGTGCTCATTAGAGATATATCTCAACTTGAATATTATTTTATGTTTTACATCTGTTTTTAGTTTCTTCATTTCGCCATTCAGAGTAAATTTGATTTCCATTAAACATATTTTCCTCAATATTTATCCTTATAAGAGATTTAAAAGATATAAATTTTAGAATATTTTGAATTTGTCATTTTGTAGTGAAGAATGAAGACAATGAATGAAATAGCCTCACAAATAAAGATTTTGTATCAAAATCAATCCTGGTAAAATAAGTTTCCAACTAAACTATTGTTCAAACTTTTATATCAATACAGTGAATATCTGTTTTGATTTTTAATATTTTTTGTATTTTTTGTGTTATCAGTGAGATTGTATCGCTTTGCAACTTGTCAAAAATTATTGATTTAATAAATTTTGTCAAGTAATAAAAACAAAATAAATTATTTTTAAATTTTTCTTTAATTTTTAAACCAATAATTTAATATGGATCAAACAATATGTTTTAATGAGTGAAACTATCAAACTGTAACTACATATTGGTCTAAAATTTTTAACGATCTTTTATATGTTTTTCAACATATGCTTTTTGTGTTAAAATCTAATAAACACAGTCATAAGGCTTTCAAAATTATTCGTAAGAGCTGAAACATAAATTTAAGTTTATTGTATTCGTTTTAAAAACTTATATTTCAATTATTTTTATGTTTACCTTAATTTTTAGAATTTTTATATCTTGCTATGAATTTTTAATCATCGTTAAGGAGTTTTAAATTAAAATATATCTTTTGATTCAGTTAAAAAACCTTAAAGAGAGCGACATAACTAGATAACCCCTCATAAAATATGATGACACTGTATCGAGGTTATATCTCCTTAAAATGAGAAGGAAGAAGCCGGAGTTTTTTTTGCTCATTCATAAAAGATAAGTTTGGTCTAGTGTTTAGAAAAGTGGAATTTTTCACGTTCAAATTCTCGTATAATCGTTGTTCAGACTTATCAATATCGATAAAACTAGAATAAGGAAGCTTCGAAAAAATACTAAATATTCACTGAAAACGTTAATTCAGGTGACGTGAATTATAATAACTCAGCTGTAGAATATAATTCTAGGTTTACGACAGTTGGTCGATGAATACAGATTATAAATCTCAACTTTTCGAGGACCTTACTATGCAGTATGTATTAAAAAGTTTTATAAGATAAAAATATGTTTTTAATTTGTTATGAGAAGGACGCAGTGTTGATCGAAGAAGAAAAGAGCTCTGTGAACTGTTCCCAGACAATGTTTAACCATTTAGTCAGATAGAAAGTTAATAAAATATATAAAATTTCAAAAAGTATAATTTTTGATTTTATATCTTGTATATATATGAACATATAATATTTTGATTTTTAAGTCAACTTTTTTCTGAAGTTTGTAAGAAGAATAAATTGTTCTTTAGATGTCGAAAAAATAAGGATCTACTGGTCAAATAAAAATCTGTTCTATGGTTTTAAAATGATTGAATTCGAAGTTTAATCATTTTTTAAATCACTCCATTAATTAAATTTTATAAAAACTACATTTTTTATTTCAGTCTTTCGATGGAAATCTAGAAGTGTATCTGTACTAGTAGCCATGTGATTAAATTGCTTTAAATGAGCAGAGCAAATAAAACAAATGATAAATTTGAATAATTTTTTTCGGGTTTCTTCGCGTTAAATCATAATATTAGATCAACTAAAAAATTAATAACTTATACGTCATATTCAAAATTAATTATTTTATAGGCTTGTGAACTAGAATGTGAATTTTTTAATTTCACTTGACGGTAATTACATAAATAGATTGTATGAATGAAGAATCATATTTGCGATTAGACTCAATTATCCTACGTTCCAATTGTAAAAACTCAATGAAGAAATTTATCCTCAAATATTTAAAGTTTAAGGGGTAACTCGAATTTATATACGTAAGGAAATTAGTTTCTCCTTATAACTTGTTTGGAAACATAAACACTTCAATAAGTTTGCAAATACAAATAAGTTGCGGAATTATTACATTTAAAATAATTTGTTTATTTTTGTAAATATGTCATTTGACACGTTAAAAGCAGTGTATAACAGAAAATCACATCGTGAAACGATCAGATCTGAAAGAGATATACATGAAAACTCTTCAGATGAACCATCTGGTATTTTAAATTTTCAAAGTTCGAACAGAGTGAATTCTGATTTCACAGGTATAAAGTGTATTTTAAGTCAGGCGATCAGATGAACGACTATCCTGTTTGTCATTCTTATGAACAACCTCATAATTTGAGAGGAATAATCAAGAAGGATAAAAATTATCCAGAAAACAAGTTTAAAAAAGTTACTTTCTTCGGTGACACAAGTATTAAATTTGATTTTCTATAGATAATGAGGATAAATATCAAACAGATTTGGCAGAGACTTATGCAACAAGATTTGATAATGGCGGGTCGTCTTCTTCTGATGAGATCAAATCATACAGAACTGGATATCAATCCTTAGATCCCGGTATATATATGAAGAACGGAGGACAAAACATATCCCAGCCAAACACATAGTAACATCTTTTGTTTGAGAAGTATCACGTTCACTTATGTTACTGAAAGAAAACGCTATGGAATTTTTCCGATAGATAACGAAGAACTATTTTACAATTCACATAGCCAGTATTGTCACAAAATTCACACAGACCAGTCTTAAGGAAACAGTTGTACCCAGTTATTTCAAGCCAAACTTCGCCTGTTATTCAAAATGATAAAAATTCTCAAAGCTTAGAGTATAAGTAACTGAAAAATAGAAAAATTACCTACGTCTTCGATCTATAGAGACAGGACCACCATTTAATGTAATTAAACCTTTAATTATAAAAGGACATTATCAACAAAACCCAAAATTCTAAAAATGAGTATTCCTTTAGTCCTTTCATTCAGAAATGGTGAGAATTCAAAGAAGGACATTTATTTGTTGAAACAATATTTTGAACATTCGAATCAATCTTGGGGAGATTATAAAAGATATCAATCTTCCAATGCGGTGTTTTACTATTTTTATCTTAAGTGCCAAATTTTATAAGATTGAATCAAACTATTAAAACAAAAAACTTCATTTTTATTTATATACACAAAAAATAGAGGATTAATTCAAATTTTCACTTTTTTCAAAGTTAAAAAAAAATTTATTTTTGTTGACATAAAGTTTAAATGAATCTTTTCGTGTTTTCAGTTCATACATATGGTTGTTTCTTTAATTTTCAAATCAACTAAACTTATTGAACAAATAATATATTTATTAATCTTAGCTGTAATAAAAACATTATCCCCGTTACATGAGTTTAGTTAAATGGAATTTTATTGACTCTATATTATATACTTTGAAGTAGGTTATATTTTGTTAAGTTAGAAAAAAAATTTTATGAATTTTAAATATTTTAATTGGATTCTGCGCACAACGTTAATAACTGTTTGCAAATGCAACAATTTAGTGTCTGAAAATTATCATGAAAATAAATAAGAGAGTCTTGGTATTAATCTAAATCATCACATCTATCGATATGTTAAAATAAAATTACTTCTTATTTGATGAAAGGATTAGTGTCCAAACAAAAATAAATATTTGTTCATCTTAATATATTAAGAGGGAATCGTGTTATTTTTATCTTTGAATGCCATGTTTTAAAGTTAAAAAGCCGATGACAAGTGACAATTCATGTTAGGAAATAAAAAAACACACTAGTCGTGTTAAATTTTAAAATTCCTCAGTTTATTATGTATCCACATAGATTTCGTTAAAATGTAAAATCATACATTCGTAGTTATCAATGAAGATAAATCTAGTATTACGAACAAATTTTCAAATACACACTTTGATAATTTATACTTTAATCGAACCTCACTAAATTCTATTTCATGTTGAATACAAATATTAAAAAATTTAATTTTAGTTTTATCGCCATTTTATGGTTTGGAAAATAATTTGGTATCGTCGTCGCGTTTAAGGATCATAACTGTAAATTTCAATCGTGCGAATATAGGCTATAATTACATCATAAATGACTTTCTATGCTTCAATCATAACTTCAAGAAAAATTTAATTTGTGAAATTGTTACAGGGTGTTTGCTTATACTAGTTATCATATAAATGCGCATGCTCACTTATTTGTTAATTTTGTCATATTTTTATGTATAAGACACTAAGTTTAGATAAAGGGTTATTTGTTATCTTTAAAAATTAAAAATGAATGCAATCACATGGTTTCCCTCTTATGAGTAACTTTTTATAACATGGCGTCGAATTACAATGAAATAAACTCTGATAAAATTCCATTTGAATTATTATAAAAATATTTACCTGTGTAATTTTAATGGCATTGCTGAAAAACAGTTTGGTAAAGTCAAAAGTTATTATCTTTAAACTTTAAAACGGTAAAAAATCACTAATATATTTTGAAAATTAACAAAAAAAATTAACTGAATTTTTTCAGCAATCTAAAGATAAGACTTGCGCCTGAACCTTTAATTTTTATTAACTCTTCGAACTAGATTCCAATACGAAAATTCAACATTATGAGTTTTGAACCTTTTGACTTGTTAAAAGATAAATAAATTTTATAGGATATGGAAAGACAACATGAAAATACAAAGAAAATTAATTTAAACAAAGTTAATTAGAAAATTATAAGGAACAAATTTTCACATCGTATTTATTTTAGCTGTTTACGGGTTAAATTCAATTTTAAACATAAGATTATTAATGAGATATTTTACCATTTTCAATTGGCTTTAGTGATAATAGCAGAAATTTTCGTCTTCAAAAGAACATTTAACTTCCTCGCGTGTTTGGTGAGAAGTAACGTTTTTGTTTATAAAGTTTAATTCGCAAGCGCGCAGACGCGCAACATATCTAATAATTTTGTTTTGGTGTTAGAATAATTTTCACTATTTTTCGCCCTCCAATTTCTTAAGTATAGGAATCAGAACAGTTTTAATTTTTAAAAGTTAAGGATGTGAATATTTTAAAAATGATTTTAAGGATTAAACGAAGCTAGTGTAAATACAGATATAATAGATGATTTAAAATGCCTTTTATCAACGAATGTAACAGATGCGAATGAGGGGTATGAAACTCTGTTTGACAATTTCTATTACGAAACCTTCGAGATTCAGAAAATTCAATACCTGTTTCTGACATTCACGAATCCGAAATTATCTTTTATTGTTTCAATATTTAATGTACTTCTAATGAATGGAAAAATTACACCTGAAGAAATTATATGTGCAAAAAGACAAGATGGATACAAATTTATTATACAAGCCATTTGTCGATATTTTTACAGTCTTCATGGCTACAGTGCGGTGTTTAGAAATGGTTTCCAGGTGAAATACCACGATTTTACGCGCGCCCTATTTCTGTCTTGTATGAATGATCCAATTGTGAATTGTAACTTCATTTCGTATGTTTCTATGATTACATGTAGCGCGATATCAGTAGACCCGTGTCTAGCGAAGACGATTTTGACATGTCTAAATATTAAGCTTTTTCACTCATGGATTCCCGATAGAGAGCATCTGTCTGCTAGACTTTACAATTTTGAGAACTTATTAAAATTGATACATTCGAATCTTATTTATCAATTTAATTTACCCGACCAAATACATATACGCGAGTTCACTTCTAACGAGGCGATAGTAGGCACTACTACAGCTGGGATAAGAAGTTTAGATAATTTTTTGGGTTACACCGGTTCTGCAATTTATTTCCGCCGAGGATGTTTTTTCGTAATTTTTCGGTATCGGGGGCAGATACTCTTGGCTGAAACAAACAGATTACAGAGACGCCACGAAAGCATTTTCTTTTCTAGTGTCGCTTTAATGGGAACAGAAAGCTACTTCAACCGTAGCTTTCAAGAAATCACAATTGATGGAAATAAGAAACCTCTTGTAACCGTCACGTAACGAATTTTTTTAAGGTTAAGACATACTTTTCCTGAAAAATCTAAAGTATTTTTTCCATTATTTAACTAGCGTAAATAACCTTTTTTCAAAAATTCAGTGTATTTTTTATTTTTTAACCTAGTCGTCAATCATCGGGTACACTAGGTTCTAAATTGGATATTACTGATGACCCTGAAGTCGATTTTTTTTCAATATTTAGGATAGCGTCGTTATCAAGATGCTCAATGCATATCATAAGTATTGGTTGAAATAACACAAGGAAAAAAGGAGTTGGTCCACCTGTACAGACAGGGAAAAAAGTATTTGAATTTTAGGGATTGTTAGACTTTAAATTTCATTCCTTTCTTGTATTTACTCAATGAGAATCAGATCTATGCCAACTTCCTCAGACCCCAAACTTCCATTTTTTAATTTTCGAGCAAAGATGGTATCTCAGAATATTTATCTTAAGCCAACCTACGAGGAAACCATCAAACAAGGCGAAAACCAGTTTTCATTGTTTTCTATTCTAGGTTTCCTCTTAATTCTGGTGCAGCATATCAACCTACTCTAACATATTTTCCAGTAATTTTTTTGGCCAACTAGAACCATCAATGTTACAAACTTAGCTACGCGTGGCCACCGTATTTTTTTGCTTTCTCATCGAAAGGTATCAGTGGTATATGGATAGTGGTAATCCTAACCCATATTACGTTCACGATGTATAATCATGTATGACCAATTAGGTGTATATCCCAAACCCAAATCCTCGGCTGTTCCAGATGTAAGATAATTCATGTTACAAGGCTTGATAAAGAGTCTGCGGTTGCGTGCCTTGATTCAAGAAAATCAGATGATAAATTGGTGGATAAACCTTTGTCGTAAGCTATTCGATTAAATTAGTCTTCCTAGTAAACTTGAATTGTAAAGATTGTATTTTTTGATCAGACGACCACCAAATATCATCGGCCCGTTCCTACAAAGTTAGAAATTTCATAAACCTGCACCGTAATGATTTTACACAATCAGACTCTCAATGACTACATTCATAAGCAGACCTGAGCAGTTTGGGGTTCCTAATTGTGATTCCGGAGTATCTGTTAAAAAGTAATCTGAATAATAATCTGTAGTCCGTCAAACGTTGATCAAAACCGTATATTTATTTTTTTATGAGAATCCTATTTTTTAGAGAATTTTCCTCAGTATCTCAAACACGAATTGTACCATCTTATGATTCAAAACTAGACTTAATACCTCAAATGGAGAACTTTTGAAAAATAGTCGTATCGGATTAAACAAAATGTTCTCCTCAACAAATTCAAGTGATAAACAATTATTGTTTTTTTATTATTTAATCTAAGATCCGGTGAGCTCACTTTAGAGGAATTCAAAAAATCTGATGATTGGTTGCTCGATTTATGCAGAAATAACATCACATCCCGTTTGAATAAAATAGTTAATTTTTAATGTATCAAAACTATAAATTTACAAGTTTGTGACCGACGATAAATCAAAAACGTTCCTTTTGTAAAATATCAGGAATTTCAAACCCTATAAGACTGGTTTGGAGTACGTAAGATACAAATTAACGTTCGTGGGTATCTTTTTGACCTTAGACCTAAACAAAAATCTTTTATGTTTACACTCATTAAAAAGATATTTCTTAACCTAATGGAGTTAATAACCAATAAAACTTTTATCTAACCTCTACCTCACCATCGAGGAGTTCTCCCGAATAATTACTGTCAAGATTTATAAATATTGGTGTGATGAAGGATATTTTTAAAGCTTTTAAATTTAATTTTTAATGATATTCAGTTTCTGAGCGGAAAGATGACGATAAATGCCATGTAAGAATATTTGTATTATATCTAAACTTAACGCCTTCAAGGAATCTTATTTTGGGTTAGTTTTTGCAAACTCAAATTTGATCTTCAAATATAAATACTCTTCGCAATTTTTTTTGACTTATCTTTCATTTTTGTTTTTCTTCGATTCAGTTTCGAACCAAACATCTGGTAAATTGTCGTATTTGTGTGGTTTTAAAACAGATTATTCAACAGATTTTTACAATATCTTGATGGTAAAATATTTCACTGAATATTTTTCGCGCGATTTTCTGATGTGTTTCTTGAGGGTGATCAATATTATTATTTACCAGTGAGAATTATTTGAAGTATAATTTAACATTTACTTATTCGAAAATAAATCAAATAATTCATATAAACTATTTTTTCTTCCGCTAATTAGATTTTTCCTGAAAAATATTTCACTTTATTCATGCAAAGAAAAGATGATTTTAATAATTTTTCATTTTATTTCACCACAAATCAGCCAGTTAAAATAGAATATCATTTTTTATCACCTCAATGTTGCCAACAAATAAAATAAATGAGTCAATATAATATGTGGGAACTATGTGGTAACATTTTTCCATATTTTTCTTCCATTTGAGGATTTCACAACATTCAGAATAGCTTTTAAATAAAATTATCAACCATGACCGAGTTATTTATTTATAGATTATCGACAATCGTATTTCAGTAACAATTTAAGGTGGGATGACCACCATGAGCTTCCTTATTTTTCATCACTAGAAACATTTTAAAAGGAATATGAAAACAGACTGTCAGAAAGAAAATACTTAATGTTTTAGTAAGATAATTTCAGGCTGCTCTATAAATCCACAAAAGTTGAATATTCTGAGATCTGAATCATAAATATTTTCCAGAGCATATCATCTGTACAAAAACGGTTTTTAGAAAAGAAAAACTTTGTGATATCTCATTTCTATGTTTGCCACTTATTTTAATTTTTATATAAAACGTGTTAATGCCCGCTACCGCCGACATAGTTATACTTTGAGAAGTCTAACAGTTACAAACGTGGAAACTCTGCTTTAATTTCTCCTCTCATGGTTT
>JALDNG010001672.1:0-52341 GCA_024349245.1 Neodontobutis hainanensis
CTTGCCCAAAGGGCCCACACACAAGCATTTCCACTGGGAACACATGACAGTGCCATTTAGAGCTCCAAAGACCAGGTTTTGGCCAAATGCAGCTGCTACATGGCTCTGCTCAGACACAGGCACAATACACTGGAATGTGGGTTCTAAGCTTGAGTATTGCAAACTAACTAAAAGTCCAATTGCATTCAAAGCAGCTGTGCCTTGTAGGGCCAGGGCCAAGCTACAAGAGGCACTTGGAATTTCTCCTCCATCACCTTCGGTTCAAAAGTAATGCCAGTTTTCTTTTTATTGCTTTAAAATGCTTTTCAGCTCGAGAGAAGGCCGTTTTGACCTTTTCACACGAAACACCTAAAACCTTGCCCAAAGGGCCCAGACACAAGCATTTCCACTGGGAACACATGACAGTGCCATTTAGAGCTCCAAAAGACCAGGTTTTGGCCAAATGCAGCTGCTACATGGCTCTGCTCAGACACAGGCACAATACACTGGAATGTGGGTTCTAAGCTTGAGTATTGCAAACTAACTAAAAGTCCAATTGCATTCAAAGCAGCTGTGCCTTGTAGGGCCAGGGCCAAGCTACAAGAGGCACTTGGAATTTCCCCTCCATCACCTTCGGTTCAAAAGTAATGCCAGTTTTCTTTTTATTGCTTTAAAATGCTTTTCAGCTCGAGAGAAGGCCGTTTTGACCTTTTCACACGAAACACCTAAAACCTTGCCCAAAGGGCCCAGACACAAGCATTTCCACTGGGAACACATGACAGTGCCATTTAGAGCTCCAAAAGACCAGGTTTTGGCCAAATGCAGCTGCTACATGGCTCTGCTCAGACACAGGCACAATACACTGGAATGTGGGTTCTAAGCTTGAGTATTGCAAACTAACTAAAAGTCCAATTGCATTCAAAGCAGCTGTGCCTTGTAGGGCCAGGGCCAAGCTACAAGAGGCACTTGGAATTTCCCCTCCATCACCTTCGGTTCAAAAGTAATCCACTGTGTTGAACCGTGTATAAAATACATTTAGTTCATCTGCCAAGTGTTTATCAGAATTAAAACCATCAAGTGCAACTCTGCTGACTTTATCATGTGACCCAATCATTGTTTTCATACCATTCCAGGTTCTTTTTAAGTTGTTACTTCTTAGTTCAGCCTCAATCTTATCCTTATATCTCAATTTGGCTTTTTTAATTTCAGCCCTGATCTCCTTTCTCACAACCCTTTCTGCATTCACATCACCTTCGTTAAATACAGTTTTCCTTTTGATAAGCAGATCTTTCATGTCCTTGGAAATCCATGGTTTGTTATTAGGATACACCTTGACTTCCCTGTTTGGGAGAACTGAGTCTTTACAGAAGGAGATGTAACTGCAGACAACATCAGTCAGTTCATCTATGTCAGAACAAGAGTTCTGAAACACTGTCCAGTCTGTGCACTCGAAGCAGCCCTGCAGCGCCAGAGAGCTGTCCTCAGTCCACACCTTTACCTGTTTCCTAACAGGCTAATCCCTCCTCAGCACCGAGGTGTAGGCGGGCAGAAGGTGGACTGTGTGGTGGTCAGAGGAGCCCAGTGCAGGTCCTGCTTTCGAGATGTAAGCCCCTTTAATGGAGCCGTAGCACAGGTCCAGGGTTTTATTGTGACGTGTTGGACATTTGACATACTGATAAAAACTGTTCAGGGTTTTCTTTAAATTACAGTGGTTAAAATCGCCGAGTATAAAATTGGGAGCAGCAGGTGAGATAGACTGAAGCTTATTTATAGTTTTAAAAACAATGTCAGCCGCAGACTTAGCATCAGCCTTAGGGTGGATATAAACAACAGTCACAAATATCTGGGGGAACTCTCTCGGAGATAAAACGGCCTTAAAGACACGGACAGGAGTTCGATGTCCGAGACACATCGGCTCTCTTACAGTAATGTTACTGCACCATCTCTGGTTTATGTAGAGACATACCCCTCCTCCCAGTGTTTTGTGTGTCACCTCTCGGTCCCGATCCAGGCGCAGAGGAGCGCCAAAGCCGCTTATTTCCAACGCTGAGTCCGCGTCCGCTTCATTTAACCAGGTCTCCGTAAAAGCCATAAGACACACATCCCTGTAGTCCCGCAGATGGCTCACATTTCCCTGTAGTTCGTCTATTTTATTCCTCAGAGACTGCGTGTTAGCCATGATGATTGAGGGCAGCGGGATGCGGTTTTTCGCTGCAGCTTCGGGTTCGTTTTTCACGCGCCCGTTTTCCTCGCTTTCTACCTTTTTAACTGGTTTTGTAGAGTTTTTGTTGTGCACATTTCATTCCAGAGGAAGATTCATAGTCTGTGTATTGACACTGGAGTCCGACATACTGTGCAGGTAGCTCCATTGTAATGCCAGTAGGAAATCACGAGAGTATCTGAATGTTTGTGACTGCTGACTCCAAACAAAGTTTAAAATAACCAATAAAAACAGGGCATAAAAGTGACTTCCATTCCTCAAGTGCTCAGGAGTCATTAATAAAAACAACAACATAAAAATATCATCTTCCAGGTGGCTAAAAGACTGCTAAAAGACGTTAAAACGTTAAAACAGACCGACACGCTCACGCACACAGCTGCAGGTCGCCACAGAACAGCGCCCCCCTCCAGCTCCAGCCCTCCTCTCTTCTCCAATCTGCGACTTCTGACTGTAGCTATGGAGCTGGGGGGGAGTGTTCTCTCACAGGGCCTCGGGTTGATAAGTGTTTTATGATGACAAAAAGTCCTGGAACAGCAGAGGCCCTCAGTGTCCTAATCGCTGATAGTAGCCTTGATGCTAGTCAAGGCTTTTGGAGCTGGTCTGGGAGGGGGTGGAGGGGGTCTGACAGGGGTGCATTGGACACCTATCGGGGGTCTCATTAATGATAAGATTGACGACATCAGGGCAATGACTCGAGCCTCTCCATCAGTGTCTATTGAGGTAAACACTGTGCCTAAATTGTTCTGCCACACCAAACCCAAAAGCCCAGGGCCAGACAACATCTGTGGACAGACATTAAAAAAGTGTGCTTACCAACTTTGTGGCATCTTCCAACATATTTTTAATCTGTCTTTACTACAACAGAAGGTCCCCAAAATTTGGAAGCACTCAGTCATTGTGCCCTTGGCGAAGTGCAACACTCCTAAAGCCTTGAATGATTTTAGACCAGTTGCTCTGACCTCCTTGGTTATGAAAACTTTTGAAAAAATAATTAAAGACATGGTGCTACTGCAGGTCAGGGAACAGCTAGACCCATTGCAGTTTGCTTACAGGTCTGAGAGAGGAGTGGAGGATGCTGTCATCATACTGTTGCACTTTATTCTTAAACATCTGGATGGAGCCAAGACACATGCCAGACTTTTATTTGTTGATTTTACTTCTGCTTTTAACACCATTCAGCCATTCCTGCTGGCAGAGAGACTTATGGCTGATTTTAACCTTGATTTTAACTTGGTTGGTTGGATATTGGACTTTTATTAGACAGACCTCAGTGTGTTAGAGTGAATGGTATTTTATCTGATGTGCTCTATTCCTCTACTGGTTCACCCCAAGGCTGCTGTCTCTCCTCTTCTGTACATTCTGTACACAAACCAGTGTCGCAGTGTGTACAAGGATAGACACATTTTAAAGTTTGCAGATGACTCAATCATCAGCCTGCTCAGAGGGGATTAACAGGATCATGGGCCAGTCCTTAATGACTTTGTTCAGTGGTGTGACCGTTCATTTTTACATATGAATGTGTTAAAAACAAAGGAAATTAAAATAGACTTCCATAAATCACCACCTTGCCCCAGAGTCACTGTCATCAAGAACACAGACATTGAACTGGTCGACAGCTACAAATATCTCGGAGTCATTCTGGACAATAAACTGTGTTTTGAGCCTTGGGTGGATGCTGTTTCTAAAAAAGTCCAACAACGATTATACTTCCTGAGGAAGATTAACAGTTTTAATGTATCCACTGAAATGATGACACTGTTTTATCGTGCTTTTATTGAATCGGTTTTATCCTTCAGTATTGCTGCCTGGTTTGGAAGCCTCTCCCTGACCAAAAAAAACAGACTGGGTAGTCTGGTTAAAGTGGCCAGTAAGATTTCGGGAGGAGTCAGGCTCAGCTGAAGGACATTTACAGCCGACAGGTGCAGAGGAAGGCTGGTGCTATAGCGCAGTCCCAAGACCATCCCCTCAGAGGGGAGTTTGAGCTGCTGCCCTCCGGCCGGCGCTACAGAGCTCTGGGCTGTAGGACTAAAAGATTAAATATGTCGTTTTTACCGACAGCTGTGAGGCACTTAAATGGCACCTAGCACTTTATAATCATTTTGCACAACAATAATTGCTTGTTTGCACAATGTTTTTATTCATGTTTTAATTCCATTTTGCACATTTTTATCTTGGTTTTTAGTGATTTCCATTGTTGATCCTGCTCTTGAGTTGTTGAAGTGTAATTCTATGTTGTATGTTTTTAAGGAGCATGATGCTGCAAAATTAATTTCCCAAGAGGGACAATAAAGAAAACTTTGAACTTTGAACTTTGAACTTTGAGAATAACAGTTAGTTTGTCTAATCAGACAAACCTGATTCAAATTCCCTGCAAACAGATAAAGTCTAGTCCTGCTCAAACAGACTTGAAACTTGCAGTGTTCAATGTCAGGTCTTTGGGAAACAAATCTTTTTAATTAATGATTTTATAATTTCAAATAAGCTTGATTTTATGTTTTTAACAGAAACATGGTTAGACAGTAAGACTGGAAATGCTGTCCTTATTGAATCCACCCCATCGAATTTCACATTTTTATCCAAAATGCGGAAAACAAAAGGGTGGTGGTGTTTGTGCTATTTTTAGGGATAATATTCTTATCCAGAAACTATCACTTGGGGAGTTTTCATCATTTGAGTATGTGGCATTCAAAACGGAGTTGAGGTTTTCTCCATCTATTTTATATGTTGTTCTTTACAAACCACCCCAACAATGTCATGATTTTATTGATGAGTTTACTGAAATGCTTTCGGTTATCTGCACAGAATATGAACAAATAATCATATCAGGTGATTTTAACGTGCATGTGGATAATGTTTCTGACAGAAATGCCAAAGAACTTTCTACTATTCTTGATACTTTTGGTCTTTGTCAGCATGTTAATGAGCCGACCCATAACAGAGGTCACACTCTGGACCTGGTCATTACAAAGGGTGTCCATATTTCAGATGTCACTGTGATTGATGTTGCTCTGTCTGATCATTCTTGTGTCTTTTTCCATCTGTCCATGATTCCAAAAGCTGCTGCTGGACCTACAGTTGTTCAGAAGAGACACATTAATGATAACACCAGGACACAGTTTATGGAGGCAATCAGGTTTGAAAATGCCTCATCAGGTCAAGTTGATGATTTAATGAATTGTTATACTTCAGGTGTTTTAAATGTTATGGACGCCATTGCTCCTGTTAAGGTTAAAGTGATGAAGCGGCAGAAGGCTTCGTGGAGCAATGCTCCTTCTGTCAGGGCAGAGAAAAGGGAATGCCGAAAAGCCGAAAGAAAATGGCGTAAATTTAAACTCTTAATTCATTATGAGGTATACAAAGAAAATCTGCATGTTTTCAATCAAACTTTGAAAAAATCAAGAGAAATATTCTTCTCAGAGCTCATCAACCACAGCAGTAACAACTCACGTGTCCTGTTTGCTACAGTGAACAGATTAACAAACCCTCCAACTCCATTTCCTCCAGAATTAGTTTCCAACACTAAATGCAATGAGTTTGCATTGTTTTCTAACGACAAGGTTCAAGGCATTAAACATGCGATACAGTCCAAAGGGCAAACAACAACACTGCAGCCACATAGGAGACCTTTGTTTGAGTTTACACATTTTACACCCATTAATGACAGAACAATTGAAAAACTGTCTCCAGCCTGAGTTCATCCACCTGCTGCCTCGATGTTTTACCCACTAGATTTCTAAAATCAGTACTAAGCAGTTTGTTACCACAACTCACTAATATAGTCAATAATTCCTTACAGTTTGGAACATTTCCAAGGGCCTTAAAAACTGCTGTCATCAAGCCTCTCCTAAAGAAGAGAAGTCTTGATGCTACAGTGCTCAACAACTATCGGCCCATATCAAACCTGCCATTTTTAGGAAAGTCATCGAAAAAGTTGTATATCAGCAACTTAATGACTTTCTATTGCTTAACAACTGCTTTGATCCTTTTCAGTCAGGTTTTAGGCCCCATCACAGCACTGAGACTGCACTTATCAAAGTCACAAATGACATCCGTCTGAACACTGGCGGGCAAAGTCTCTGTCTTAGTTCTGTTGGACTTGAGTGCTGCGTTTGATACAGTGGACCATGTAATCCTGTCACAAAGATTAGATGAATGGATAGGTATCTCTGGAACTGCTCTTAAATGGTTTCAGTCCTATCTTGAAGACAGGAAGTACTTTGTTTCGGTTGGAAACTGTGTATCAGACCAAATGGCCCTGACATGTGGGGTTCCACAGGGGTCTATCTTGGGACCTCTATTATTCAATCTTTACATGCTTCCTTTAGGCCAGTTAATACACAGCTGTGGTGTATCCTACCATAATTATGCAGATGACACTCAGATTTACATTTCACTCACAGCAGGTGAAAATGGACCAATGCTTTTCATTGTGTCACTGCATCGAACAGATTGATGTGTGGATGCAAAATAATTTTCTCCAACTGAACAGAAACAAGACTGAAATAATTATCTTTGGACCACAGAAACAAAGAGAAAATGTCAGCAGTCACCTCGAGTCTCTTTCTCTAAAATCTAAAAACCAGGTTAGAAATCTAGGGGTCATCATGGACTCAGACTTGAATTTCCAGAGTCACATTAAGTCAATTACATCATCTGCATTTTATCACCTTAAAAATATTTCCAGAGTCAAAGGCATAATGTCTCAACCAGACTTAGAGAAACTTATTCATGCTTTTATCTCCAGCAGGTTAGATTACTGTAACGGCCTGCTCACTGGTCTCTCAAAACGAGGGTTAAGACAGCTGCAGCTTATTCAGAACGCTGCTGCTCGGGTTCTAACTAACACCAGGAAGTACAACCACATCAGTCCAGTTTTAAAATCTCTGCACTGGCTTCCTCATGCTCAGAGGATAGACTTTAAAACAGCACTACTGGTTTACAAGTCTATAAATGGTTTAGCACCAGAATATATTTCTGAAATGCTAGTAGCTTATGAGCCTCCTCGGACTCTAAGAACATCTGGGACAGGCCTTCTGCTCGTGCCCAGAGTTAGAAGTAAACAGGGTGAAGCAGCGTTTAAGTTTCTTCTTTTATAATGCTTTTAATCTTTCTTATGTTTCCAAATCTAAATCTTGTAAATTGTCTTTTATTTCTGTAAAGCACTTTGAGTTACCCAGTGTATGAATTGTGCTATATAAATAAAATTGCCTTGCCTTGCCTTGCCTAGTCTCCCTGCCCCGTTGCCTCCTCTGAACTCTCGGTGGCCTCTGCCTTCTCTGGTCTCTCTGCCCCGTTGCCTCCTCTGGTTACTCTGCTCTCTCTACCTCCTCTGGTCTCTCTGTGAACTCTTCCTCCTCTGGTCTCTCTGTGGCCTATGCCTCCTCTGGATTCTCTGTGGCCTCTGCCTCCTCTGGTCTCTCTGTCTCCTATGCCTCCACTGGTCTCTCAGTGGCCTTTGACTCCACTCATCTCTCTGTGGCCTCTGCCTCCTCTGCTCTCTCTCTGGCCTCTACCTCCACTAGTCTCTCTGACTTATCTGTCTCCTCTAGTCTCTCTGTCGCTCTTCCTCCTCCTCTGGTCTCTCTGTGGCCTCTGCCTCCTCTAGTCTCTCTGCCTTCTCTGCTTCCTCTTGTCTCTCTGTGTCCTCTGCCTTTACTGGACTCTCTGTGGCCTCTGCCTCCACTGGTCTCTCTGTGACTTATGCCTCCTCTGGTCTCTCTCTTGCCTCTGCCTCCTCTGGTCTCTCTGCCTCCTCTGCCTCCTCTGGTCTCTCTGTGACCTCTGCCTCCTCTGGTCTCTCTGTGGCCTATGCCTCCTCTGGTCTCTCTGTGGCCTCTTCCCCTCTGGTCTAACTGTGGCCTTTGCCTCTTCTGCGCTCTATATCTCCTCTGCCTCCTCTCGTCTCTCTGTGGCCTCTGCCTCCTCTGGTCTGTCTGTGGCCTCTGCCTCCTCTGGACTCTCTGTCTCCGCTGCTCTAACTGTCTCCTCTGGTCTCTCTGTCTTTCTGCCTCCTCTGAACTCTTGATGGCCTCTGCCCCCTCTGTTCTCACTGTGGCCTCTGCTTCCTCTGGTCTCTCTGTGGCCTCTGCCTCCTCTGGTCTCTATGTGGCATCTGCCTTCTCTGGTCTCTCTGCCTCCTCTGCATCCTCTCGTCTCTCTGCCTCCTCTGGTCTCTCTGTCTTTCTGCCTCCTCTGAACTCTCGTTGGCCTCTGCCCCCTCTGCTCTCACTGTGGCCTCTGCCTCCTCTGGTCTCTCTCTGGCCTCTGCCTTCTCTTGTCTCTCTGCCTCCTCTGCCCCCTCTGGTCTCTCTGCCTCCACTGGTCTCTCTATTGCCTCTGCCTCCTCTGGTCTCTCTTTTGCCTCTGCCTCCTCTGGTCTCTTTGTCTCCTCTTCCTCCTATAGTCACGCTATGGCCTCTGCCTCCTCTGGTCTTTCTGCCTCCTCTGCCTCCCCTGCTCTAACTGCCTCCTCTGGTCTCTTTGTGGCCTCTGCCTCCTCTGGTCTCTCTGTGGCCTCTGCCTTCTCTGATCTCTCTGTGGCTGCTGCCTCCCCTGGTCTCTCTGTGTCATCTGCCTTTTCTGTTCTCTCTGCCTCCTCTGCCTCCTCTGGTCTCTCTATGGCCTCTGCCTCCTCTGGACTCTCTGCCTCCTCTGGTCTTTCTGTGGCCTCTGCCTCCTCTGGTCTCTCTGTCTCCTCTGCCTCCTCTGGTCTGTCTGTGTCCTCTGCCTCCTCTCGTCTCTCTGTGGCCTCTGCCTCCTCTGGTCTCTCTGTCTCCTATGCCTCCACTGGTCTCTCAGTGGCCTTTGACTCCACTCGTCTCTCTGTGGCCTCTGCCTCCTCTGCTCTCTCTCTGGCCTCTGCCTCCACTAGTCTCTCTGACTTATCTTTCTCCTCTAGTCTCTCTGTCGCCTCTCCCTCCTCTGGTCTCTCTGTGGCCTCTGCCTCCTCTAATCTCTCTGCCATCTCTGCCTCCTCTAGTCTCTCTATGGCCTCTGACTTTACTGGACTCTCTGTGGCCTCTGCCTCCACTGGTCTCTCTGTGATTTATGCCTCCTCTGGTCTCTCTCTCGCCTCTGCCTCCTCTGGTCTCTCTGCATCCTCTGCCCTCTCTGCTCTCTCTGTGGCCTCTGTCTCCTCTGGACTCTCTTCCCCCTATGGTCTAACTGTGGCCTTTGCCTCTTCTGTGCTATATATCTCCTCTGCCTCCTGGTCTCTCTGTGGCCTCTGCCTCCTCTGGCCTCTCTAGTCTCTCTGCCTCCACTAGTGTCTCTATTGCCTCTGCCTCCTCTGGTCTGTCTGTGGCCTCTGACTCTTCTGGTCTCTTTCTCTCCTCTGCCTCCTCTAGTCACTCTGTGGCCTCTGCCTCCTCTGGACTCTCTGCCTCCTCTGGTCTCTCTTTGGCATCTGCCTCCTTTGGTCTCTCTGCCTCCGCTGCTCTAACTGCCTCCTCTGGTCTCTCTGTGGCCGCTGCCTCCTCTGGTCTCTCTGTGGCATCTGCCTTTTCTGGTCTCTCTGCCTCCTCTGCCTCCTCTGGTCTCTCTGTGGCCTCTGCCTCCTCTGGTCTTTTTGTGGCCTCTGCCTCCTCTGGTCTCTCTTTGGCCTCTACCTCCTCTAGCCTCTCTGTGGCCTCTGCCTCCTCTGGACTCTCTATTCCTATATCTCCTCTGGTCTCTCTGTGGCCTCTGTCTCCTTTGGTCTCTCTGCCTCCTCTGCATCCTCTCGTCTCTCTGCCTCCTCTTGGCTCTCTGTCTTTCTGCCTCCTCTGAACTCTCGGTGGCCTCTTCCCCCTCTGGTCTACTGTGGCCTCTTCCTCTTCTGCTCTCTCAATCTCCTCTGCCTCCTCTTATCTCTCTGTGGCCTCTGCCTCCTCTGGTCTCTCTGTGGCCTCTGCCTTCTCTTGACTCTCTGCCTCCTCTGACCCCTCTAGTCTCTCTGCCTCCACTGCTCTATTTTTTGCCTCTGCCTCCTCTAGTCACTCTGTGGCCTCTGCCTCCTCTGGACTCTCTGCCTCCTCTGGTCTCTTTGTGGCCTCTGCCTCCTCTGGTCTCTCTGCCTCCGCTGCTCTAACTGCCTCCTCTGGTCTCTCTGTGGCCTCTGCCTCCTTTGGTCTATCTGTGGCCTCTGCCTCCTCTGGTTTCTCTGTGGCCTCTACCTCCTCTGGCCTCTCTGTGGCCTCTGCCTCCTCTGGACTCTCTGTTTCTACTGGTCTCTCTATTGCCTGTGCCTCCTTTGGTCTCTCTGTTGCCTCTGCCTCATCTGGACTCTCTGCCTCCTCTGGTCTTTTGTGGCCTCTGCCTCCTCTGGTCTCTCTGCCTCCTCTGCTCCCTCTGCTCTCTGCCTCCACTGGTCTCTCAATTGCCTCTGCCTACTCTGGTCTCTTTGTCTCCTCTGCCTCCTCTAGTCACTCTGTGACCTCTGCCTCTTCTGGTCTCTCTGTGGCCTCTGCCTCCTCTGGACTCTCTGCCTCCTCTAGTCTTTCTGTGGCCTCTGCCTCCTCTAGACTCTCTGCCTCCCCTGCATCCTCTCGTCTCTCTGTCTCGTCTGCCTCCTCTGGTCTCTCTGCCTCCTCTGCCTCCTCTGGTCTCTCTGTGGCCTCTGTCTTCTCTTGTCTCTCTGCCTCCTCTGCCCCCTCTGGTCTCTCTGTTTCTACTGGTCTCTCTATTGCCTGTGCCTCCTTTGGTCTCTCTGTTGCCTCTGCCTCATCTGGTCTCTCTGCTTCCTCTGCTTCCTCTCGTCTCTCTGTGGCCTCTGCCTCCTCTGCTCTCTCTGTCTCCCCTGCCTCCACTGGTCTCTCTGCCTTCTCTGCCTCCTCTGCTCTCTCTACCTCCACTGGTCTCTCTGTGACCTCTGCAATCCTCTGGTCTCTCTGTGGCCTATGCCTCCTCTGGATTCTCTGTGGCCTCTGCCTCCTCTGGTCTCTCTGTCTCCTCTGCCTCCACTGGTCTCTCTACCTCCTCTGCCTCCTCTGGTCTGTCTGCGTCCTCTGCCTCCTCTCGTCTCTCTGTGGCCTCTGCCACCTCTGGTCTCTCTGTCTCCTATGCCTCCACTGGTCTCTCAGTGGCCTTTGACTCCACTCGCCTCTCTGTCGCCTCTTCCTCCTCTGGTCTCTCTGCGGCCTCTGCCTCCTCTAGTCTCTCTGCCTTCTCTGCCTCCTCTTGTCTCTCTGTGGCCTCTGCCTTTACTGGTCTCTCTCTGGCCTCTGCCTCCTCTGGTCTCTCTGCCTCCTCTGCCTCCTCCTGTCTCTCTGTGGCCTCTGACTCCTCTGGACTCTCTGCCTCCTCTGGTCTCTCTGTGACCTCTGCTTCCTCTGGTCTCTCTGTGGCCTCTGCCTCCTCTTGTCTCTCTATTCCTCTATCTCCTCTGGATTCTCTGTCTTTCTGCCTCCTCTGAACTCTCGGTGGCCTCTTCCCCCTCTGGTCTAACTGTGGCCTTTGCCTCTTCTGCTTCCCTATATCTCCTCTGCCTCCTCTCGTCTCTCTGTGGCCTCTGCCTCCTTTGGTCTCTCTGTGGCCTCTGCCTCCTCTGGCCTCTCTAGTCTCTCTGCCTCCACTAGTCTCTCTTATGCCTCTGCCTCCTCTGGTCTGTCTGTGGCCTCTGACTCCTCTGGTCTCTTTGTCTGCTATGCCTCCTCTAGTCACTCTGTGGCCTCTGCCTACTCTGGACTCTCTGCCTCCTCTGGTCTCTCTGTGGCCTCCGCCTCCTCTGGTCTCTCTGCCTCCGCTGCTCTAACTGCCTCCTCTGGTCTCTCTGTGGCCGCTGCCTCCTCTGGTCTCTCTGTGGCATCTGCCTTTTCTGGTCTCTCTGCCTCCTCTGCCTCCTCTGGTCTCTCTGTGGCCTCTGCCTCCTCTGGTCTTTTGTGGCTTCTGCCTTCTCTGGTCTCTCTGTGTCCTCTACCTCCTCTAGCCTCTCTGTGGCCTCTGCCTCCTCTGGACTCTCTATTCCTCTATCTCCTCTGGTCTCTCTGTGGCCTCTGTCTCCTTTGGTCTCTCTGCCTCCTCTGCATCCTCTCGTCTCTGCCTCCTCTGGGCTCTCTGTCTTTCTGCCTCAACTGAACTCTCGGTGGCCTCTTCCCCTCTGGTCTAACTGTGGCCTCTTCCTCTTCTGCTCTCTCTATCTCCTCTGCCTCCTCTCGTCTCTCTGTGGCCTCTGCCTCCTCTGGTCTCTCTGTGGCCTCCGCCTCCTCTGGTCTCTCTGAATCCGCTGCTCTAACTGCCTCCTCTGGTCTCTCTGTGGCCGCTGCCTCCTCTGGTCTCTCTGTGGCATCTGCCTTTTCTGGTCTCTCTGCCTCCTCTGCCTCCTCTGGTCTCTCTGTGGCCTCTGCCTCCTCTGGTCTTTTTGTGGCTTCTGCCTTCTCTGGTCTCTCTGTGGCCTCTTCCTCCTCTAGCCTCTCTGTGGCCTATGCCTCCTCTGGACTCTCTATTCCTCTATCTCCTCTGGTCTCTCTGTGGCCTCTGTCTCCTTTGGTCTCTCTGCCTCCTCTGCATCCTCTCGTCTCTCTGCCTCCTCTGGGCTCTCTGTCTTTCTGCCTCAACTGAACTCTCGGTGGCCTCTTCCCCTCTGGTCTAACTGTGGCCTCTTCCTCTTCTGCTCTCTCTATCTCCTCTGCCTCCTCTGGTCTCTCTGTGGCCTCTGCCTCCTCTGGTCTCTCTGTGGCCTCTGCCTTCTCTTGACTCTCTGCCTCCTCTGCCTCCTCTAGTCTCTCTGCCTCCACTGCTCTCTTTTTTGCCTCTGCCTCCTCTAGTCACTCTGTGGCCTCTGCCTCCTCTGGACTCTCTGCCTCCTCTGGTCTCTCTGTGGCCTCTGCCTCCTCTGGTCTGTCTGCCTCCGCTGCTCTAACTGGCTCCTCTGGTCTCTCTGTGGCCTCTGCCTCCTCTGGTCTTTCTGTGGCCTCTGCCTCCTCTGCTCTCTCTGTCTCCCCTGCCTCCACTGGTCTCTCTGCCTTCTCTGCATCCTCTGCTCTCTCTACCTCCACTGGTCTCTCTGTGACCTCTGCAATCCTCTGGTCTCTCTGTGGCCTATGCCTCCTCTGGATTCTCTGTGGCCTCTGCCTCCTCTGGTCTCTCTGTCTCCTCTGCCTCCAATGGTCTCTCTACCTCCTCTGCCTCCTCTGGTCTGTCTGTGTCCTCTGCCTCCTGTCGTCTCTCTGTGGCCTCTGCCTCCTCTGGTCTCTCTGTCTCCTATGCCTCCACTGGTCTCTCAGTGGCCTTTGACTCCACTCGTCTCTCTGTGGCCTCTGCCTCCTCTACTCTCTCTCTGGCCTCTACCTCCACTAGTCTCTCTGACTTATCTGTCTCCTCTAGACTCTCTGTTGCCTCTTCCTCCTCTGGTCTCTCTGCGGCCTCTGCCTCCTCTAGTCTCTCTGCCTTCTCTGCCTCCTCTTGTCTCTCTGTGGCCTCTGCCTTTACTGGTCTCTCTCTGGCCTCTGCCTCCTCTGGTCTCTCTGCCTCCTCTGCCTCCTCTGGTCTCTCTGTGGCCTCTGACTCCTCTGGACTCTCTGCCTCCTCTGGTCTCTCTGTGACCTCTGCTTCCTCTGGTCTCTCTGTGGCCTCTGCCTCCTCTTGTCTCTCTATTCCTCTATCTCCTCTGGGTTCTCTGTCTTTCTGCCTCCTCTGAACTCTCGGTGGCCTCTTCCCCCTCTGGTCTAACTGTGGCCTTTGCCTCTTCTGCACTCTATATCTCCTCTTCCTCCTCTCGTCTCTCTGTAGCTTCTGCCTCCTCTGGTCTCTCTGTGGCCTCTGTCTCCTCTGGCCTCTCCTGTCTCTCTGCCTCCACAAGTCTCTCTATTGCCTCTGCCTCCTCTGGTCTGTCTGCTGCCTCTGACTCCTGACTCCTCTGGTCTCTTTGTCTCCTATGCCTCCTCTAGTCACTCTGTGGCCTCTGCCTCCTCTGGACTCTCTGCCTCCTCTGGTCTCTCTGTGGCCTCTGCCTCCTCTGGTCTCTCTGCCTCCGCTGCTCTAACTGCCTCCTCTGGTCTCTCTGTGGCCGCTGCCTCCTCTGGTCTCTCTGTGGCATCTGTCTTTTCTGGTCTCTCTGCCTCCTCTGCCTCCTCTGGTCTCTCTGTGGCCTCTGCCTCCTCTGGTCTTTTTGTGGCTTCTGCCTCCTCTGGTCTCTCTGTGGCCTCTACCTCCTCTAGCCTCTCTGTTGCCTCTGCCTCCTCTGGACTCTCTATTCCTCTATCTCCTCTGGTCTCTCTGTGGCCTCTGTCTCCTTTGGTCTCTCTGCCTCCTCTGCATCCTCTCGTCTCTCTGCCTCCTCTGGGCTCTCTGTCTTTCTGCCTCAACTGAACTCTCGGTGGCCTCTTCCCCCTCTGGTCTAACTGTGCCCTCTTCCTCTTCTGCTCTCTCTATCTCCTCTGCCTCCTCTCGTCTCTCTGTGGCCTCTGCCTCCTCTGGTCTCTCTGTGGCCTCTGCCTTTACTGGTCTCTCTGTGGCCTCTGACTCCTCTGGACTCTCTGCCTCCTCTGGTCTCTCTGTGACCTCTGCTTCCTCTGGTCTCTCTGACTCTCTGAACAGTCTGTTCTACTGCACGTTTACAGTCTTTTCTACTGCGCATCTAGAGTCTCTTCTAATGCAGGTCTACAGTCTATACTACTGCACATCTACAATCTGTTCTATTGCTTGTCTACAGTCTGTTCTAATCCCCAATAAAAGTCTTTACTGTTCTACCTCTACAGTCTGTTCTACTGCATGGCTACAGTCTGTTCTAATAATTGTCTACAGTCTCTTCTACTGCACATCTAAAGTCTGTTCTAATGCACGTCATTAGTCTGTTCAAATGTTCGTCCACAATCTGTTCTAATGCAGTCCGTCGACCACACATCTATAGTCTGTTCTATTGCTCGAATATCGTCTGTTCTATTGCCCAATAACAGTATTTACTACTCGACCTCTACAGTTTGTTCTACTGTTCCTCTACAGTCTGTTCTAATGCCATTTTACTGTCTGTACTACTGCTCTACCGCAGTCTGTTCTACTGCATGTCTACAGTCTGTTTTACTGCACTTCTAAAGTCTGTTCTAATGCACATCTACAGTCTATTCTACTGCAGGTCTATAGTCTGTACTACTGCACCTCTACAGTCTGTTCTAAAGCATGTCTAGAGTGTTTTCTAATACTCATATACAGTCTATTCTAATAATCGTCTACAGTCTGTACTAATGCACCTCTAAAGTCTATTCTTCTGAAGCACTGTGAGTCTGTTCTACTGCAAGTCTACAGTCTGTTCTAATAATTTTCTACAGTCCGTTCTACTGCACGTCTACAGTCTTTTCTAATAATTATCGACATTCTGTACTACTGCACCTTACAGTCTTTTCTACTGCGCATCTACAATCTGTTCTAATACACGTCTATAGTCTGTTCAAATGCTCATCCACAGTCTGTTCTAATGCAATCTGTACGACCAGACATCTATTGTTCCTTTCTATTGCTTGAATATAGTCTCTTTTAATGCCCAATAACAGTCTTTACTACTCCAGCTCTACTGTTTGTTCTACTGATCCTCTACAGTATGTTCTACTGCATGTCTACAGTCTGTTCTAATGCACAGCTACAGTCTGTTCAACTAGAGGTCTACAGTCTGTTCTACTGCATGACTATACTCATTTTTAATAAACGTCTACAGTCTCTTCTACTAGACGTCTACAGTCTGTTCTAATAATTGTCAAGATTCTGTACAACTGCACCTCTACAGTCTCTTCTACTGCACATCTACAGTCTGTTTTAATGGTCCTCTATGATTGTGTATAGTCAGTTCTAAAGCCATTCTACAGTCTGTACTACTGCTGCTCTACAGTCTGTTCAACTGCACCTCCATAGTCTGTTCTTATGCAAGTCTACATTCTAATCTACTTTTCGTTTACACTCTGTTGTACTGCGACTATAGTCTCTTTTATTAACGTCTACAGTCTGTTCTACTGCACATCTACAGTCTGTTCTATTTCAAGTCTACATTCTAAACTACTGTTCGGCTACAGTCTGTTCTACTGGACAACTAACCCTAACCCTAACAATGTGCAAAAGGATAGACTCTAGAGGTGCAGTAGTACATACTGTAGATGAGCAATAGAGCAGACTGTATATGAGTATTTGAAAACACTCTAGACATGCTTTAGAACAGACTGTAGATGTGCAGTAAAACAGACTCTAGACTTGCATTAGAACAGACAGTAGATGTACATTAGAACAAACTGTAGATGTGCAGTAAAACAGACTGTAGACGTGCAGTGGAAGAGACTGCAGTAGAGCAGTAGTACAGACTGTAAACTGGCTTTAGAACTGACTGTAGACGAGCATTAGAACAGACTATAAACGTCCAGTAGAACAGACTGACAATATGCAGAAGAAAAGACTGTAGAGATGCAGTAGTACAGACTGTAGACGAACATTTGCACAGACTCTATATGAGTATTAGAAAACAGTCTAGACATGCTTTAGAACAGATTGTAGAGGTGCAGTAGTTCAGACTATAGACGAGCATTAGAACAGACTGTAATTGTGCAGTAGAAGAGACTGTAGAGGTGAAGTAGTACAGAATGTCGACAATTATTAGAAAAGACTGACAATGCTTCAGAAGAATAGACTTTAGAGATGCATTAGTACAGACTGTAAACAAGTATTAGAACAGACTGTATATGAGTATTAGAATAGATTGTAGACATGCTTTAGAAGAGACTGTAGAGGTGCAGTAGTACAGACTGTAGACAAACAGTAGTACAGATTATAGACTTGCATTAGAACAGACTGTAGATGTGCATTAGAATAGACTGTAGACGTACAATAGAAGTGACTGTAGAGGTGCAGTTGAACAGACTGTAGACGTGCAGTTGTACAGACTTCAGAGCAGCAGTCACAGACTTTAGATTTGCTTTAATACAGATTGTAGGCGAGCATTACAACAGACTGTAAACGTACAGTAGAAGAGACTGACAATGTGCAGAAGAATAGACTCTAGAGGTGCAGTAGTACAGACTGTATATTTGTATTAGAAAACACTCTAAACATGCTTTAGAACAAACTGTAGATGTGCAGTAAAACAGACTATAGACATGCAGTAGAAGAGACTGCAGTAGAGCAATAGTACAGACTGTAAACTGGCATTAGAAGAGACTGTAGAAGTGCAGTAGTACAGACTGTAGATGTGCAGTAGTACAGACTGTAGACGTTTATTAGATCAGACTGTAGACCTGCAGTAGAACAGACCGTAGATGAGCATTAGAATAGACTTTAGAAGTGCAGTAGTAAAGACTGTAGATGTACAGTAGAACATACTATAGACGTTTATAAGAAAAGACTGTACACATGCAGTAGAACAGACTGTAGATGAGCAAGAGTACAAACTGCAGAGCAGCAGTAGTAAAGACTCTAGACTAGCAATAGAACAGACTGTAGACCTGCACTAGAACAGAATGTAGAGGAGAAGTAGAACAAACTGTAGAGGTGGAGTAGTAAAGACTTTTATTGGGCATTAGAACAGACTGTATTCGAGCAATAGAACAGACTATAGATGTGCATTAGAACAGAATGCATTAGAACAGACTGTGGACGAGTATTGGAACAGACTATAGACGAGTTTTAGAACAGACTGTAAATGTCCAGTAAAACAGACTAACGATGCTGCAGAAGAATAGAATTTAAAAGTCCGTTAGTAGAGACTGTAGACGAGTATTAGAACAGACTGTATATGAGTATTAGAATAGACTGTAGACATGCTTTAGAACAGACTGTAGAGGTGCAGTAGTACAGACTGTGCACGAAAGGTAGTACAGACTGTTGACTTGCATTTGAACAGACTGTAGATGTACATTAGAACAGAATGTAGACATACAATAAAACAGACGTAGAGGTGCAGTTGAACAGACTATAGACATGCAGTTGAACAGACTTCACAGCAGCAGTAGAACAGACTCTAGACTGGCTTTAGAACAGACTGTAGACAAGCTGTAGAAATGACTGTAAACGTCCAGTAGAACAGACTGACAATGTGCGGAAGAAAAGACTCTAGAGGTGCTGTAGTACAGACTGTAGGTGAGCATTAGAACAGACTGTATATGAGTTTTACAAAACACTGTAGACATGCTTTAGAACAAACTGAAGAGGTGCAGTTGGGTAGACGAGCATTAGAACAGACTGTATATGAGTATTAGAAAACACTCTAGACATTCTTTAGAACAGACTGTAGAGGTGCAGTAATACAGACTGTAAACGAGCTATAGAACAGACTGTAGAAGTGCAGTAGTATAGACTGTAGATGAGCAGTAGAAAAGACTGTATACGTTTATTAGAACAGACTGTAGAAGTGCAGTAGAACAGACTGTAGACAAGCAGTGGTACATACTCTAGACTTGCATTAGAACAGACTTTAGATGTGCATTAGAACAGACTGTAGATGTTTAGTAAAACAGAATGTAGACATGCAGTAGAACAGACTGCAGTACAGCAATAGTACAGACTGTAAACTGGCATTAGAACAGACTGTAGAGCTCCAGTTGAACATTCTGTAGACTTGCAGTTGAACAAACTTTAGAGCAGCAGTAGTACAGACTCTAGATTTGGCTTTAGAACTGACTGTAGACGAGCATTAGAGCAGACTGTAAACGTCCAGTAGAACAGACTGACAATGTGCAGAAGAACAGACTGTAGAGGTGCAGTAGTACAGAATGTAGACGAGCATTAGAACAGACTGTATTTGAGTATTAGAAAACACTGTAGGCATGCTTTAGAACAGACTATAGAGGTGCAGAAGTTCAGACTGTAGATGACCATTAGAACAGACTGTATATAAGTTTTAGAAAACACTCTAGACATGCTTTACAACAGACTGTAGAGGTGCAGTAATACAGACTGTAGACGAGCATTAAAAAAGACTGTAGAAGTGCAGTAGTACAGACTGTAAATGTGCAGAACAGACTGTAGACGTTTATTAAAACAGATTGTAGACGTGCAGTAGAACAGACCGTAGATGTGCAGTAAAACAGACTGTAGACATGCAGTAGAACAGACTGCAGTAGAGCAATAGTACAGATTGTAAACTGGCATTAGAACAGACTGTAGAGGTGCAGTTGAAAAGACTGTAGACTTGCAGTTAAACAGACTGTAGACAAGCAGTAGTATATACTGTAGACTTGCATTAGAACAGACTGTAGATGTGTATTAGAACAGACTGTAGACATACAATAGAAGAACCTGTAGAGATGCAGTTTAGCAGACTGTAGACATGCAGTTGTACAGACTTCAGTGCAGCAGCAGTACAGACTCTAGATTGGCTTTAGAACAGACTGTAGACGATCATTAGAACAGAATGTATTTAAGTATTAGAAAACACTGTAGACATGCTTTAGAACAGACAGTAGAGGTGCAGTTGTACAGACTGTAGATGAGCATTAGAACAGAATGTATTTAAGTATTAGAAAACACAGTAGACATGCTTTAGAACAGACAGTAGAGGTGCAGTTGTACAGACTGTAGATGTGCAGTAGAACAGACTGTAGACGTGCAGTAGAACAGACTATAAATGAGCATTAGAATAGACTTTAGAAGTGCAGTAGTACAGACTGTAGAAGTGCAGTAGAACAGACTATAGATGTGCAGTAGAACAGACTGAAGACGTTTATAAGAAAAGACTGTAGACGTGCAGTAGAACAGACTGTAGATGAGCAGTAGTACAGACTGTAGACTTGCATTAGAACAGACTGTAGACATGCATTAGAACAGACTATAGATGTGCAGTAGAACAAACTGTAGATGTGCAGTAGAACAGACTGACGATGTGCAAAAGAATAGACTGTAGAGGGCAGTAGTTGAGACTTTACACGAGCATTAGAACAAACAGTACATGAGTATTAGAAAAGACTGTAGACATGTTTTAGAACAGACAGTAGAGTTCCAGTAGTACAGACTCTAGACGACAATTAGAACAAACTGTAGATATGCAGTAGAAGAGACTGTAAAGGTGCAGTAGTACAGAAAGTTAACAATTATTAAAAGAGACTGTAGGAGTGCAGTAAAACAGACTCTAAACAATAATTAGAAAAGACTGTAGACATCCAGTAGAACAGACTGTAGATGTGCATTAGAGGAGACTGTAGACGTTTATTAAAAGAGACTATAGTCGTGCAGTAGAACAGACTGTAGTGGTGCAGTTGAACAGACTGTAGACGTGCAGTTAAACATACTTCAGAGCAGCAGTAGTACAGACTCTAGATTGGCTTTAGAACAGACTGTAGACGAGCATTAGAACAGACTGTAAACGTCCAGTAGAACAGACTGACAATGTGCAGAAGAATAGACTGTAGAGATGCAGTAGTACAGACTGTAGAAGCGCATTAGAACAGACTGTATATGAGTATTAGAAAACACTCTAGACATGCTTTAGAACAGATTGTAGAGGTGCAGTAGTTCAGACTATAGACGAGCATTAGAACAGACTGTAGATGTGCAGTAGAAGAGACTGTATAGGTGCAGTAGTACAGACTGTCGACAATTATTAGAAAAGACTATAGACGTGCAGTAGAACGGACTGTAGACAAATATTAGAACAGACTGACAATGCTTCAGAAGAATTGACTTTAGAGATGCATTAGTACAGACTGTAAACAAGTATTAGAATAGACTATATATGAGTATTAGAAAAGATTGTAGACATGCTTTAGAAGAGTCTGTAGAGGTGCAGTAGTACAGACTGTAGAAGAGCAGTAGTACAGATTATAGACTTGCATTAGAACAGACAGTAGATGTGCATTAGAATAGACTGTAGACGTACAATAGAAGTGACTGTAGAGGTGCAGTTGAACAGACAGTAGACGTGCAGTAGAAGAGACTGTAGATGTGTAGTAATATATATATATTAAAGACCTGCAAAAACAGACTGCAATTTAACAGACTTCAGAGCAGCAGTAGTACAGACTCTAGATTGGCTTTAGAACAGACTGTAGACGAGCTTTAGAACAGACTGTAAATGTCCAGTAGAACAGATTGACAATTAGAACAGATTGTAGATGTGCAGTTAAACAGACTATAGACATGCAGTAGAACAGACTGTAGACTTGCATTAGAACATAATGTAGATGTGCATTAGAACAGACTATAGATGTGGAGTAAAACAGACTGTAGACGTGCAGTAGAATAAACTGCAGTGGAGCAGTGGTACAGACTGTAAACTGGCATTAGAACAGACTGTAGACATGCAGTAGAACAGACTGTAGAGGTGCAGTTGTACAGACTATAGACGTGCAGTAGATCAGACTGTAGATGAGCAGTAGTACAGATTGTAGACTTGCATTAGAACAGACTGTAGATGTGCATTAGAACAGACTGTAGCTGTGCAGTAGTACAGAATGTTGATAATTATTAGAACAGAGAGTAGATGTGCAGTAGAACGGACTCTAGACAATTATTAGAACAGACTGTAGATGTCCATTAGAACAGATTGTAGATGTGCATTAGAACAGACAGTAGATGTGCATTAGAATAGACTGTAGACGTACAATAGAAGTGACTGTAGAGGTGCAGTTGAACAGACAGTAGACGTGCAGTAGAAGAGACTGTAGATGTGTAGTAATATATATATATTAAAGACCTGCAAAAACAGACTGCAATTTAACAGACTTCAGAGCAGCAGTAGTACAGACTCTAGATTGGCTTTAGAACAGACTGTAGACGAGCTTTAGAACAGACTGTAAATGTCCAGTAGAACAGATTGATAATTAGAACAGATTGTAGATGTGCAGTTAAACAGACTATAGACATGCAGTAGAACAGACTGTAGACTTGCATTAGAACATAATGTAGATGTGCATTAGAACAGACTATAGATGTGGAGTAAAACAGACTGTAGACGTGCAGTAGAATAAACTGCAGTGGAGCAGTGGTACAGACTGTAAACTGGCATTAGAACAGACTGTAGACATGCAGTAGAACAGACTGTAGAGGTGCAGTTGTACAGACTATAGACGTGCAGTAGATCAGACTGTAGATGAGCAGTAGTACAGATTGTAGACTTGCATTAGAACAGACTGTAGATGTGCATTAGAACAGACTGTAGCTGTGCAGTAGTACAGAATGTTGATAGTTATTAGAACAGAGAGTAGATGTGCAGTAGAACGGACTCTAGACAATTATTAGAACAGACTGTAGATGTCCATTAGAACAGATTGTAGATGTGCATTAGAACAGACTGTAGATGTGCATTAGAAGAGACTGTAGACAATTATTAAAACAGACAATAGTCGTGCAGTAGAACAGACTGTAGACAAGCAGTAGAACAGACTGTAGATGTGCAGTAGAACAAACTGTTGAGGTGCAGTAATACAGACTGCAAACGAGCATTATACAGACTGTAGAAGTGTAGTTGTACAGTGTTATAATAATTTTAATTTTAATGTTTATTGTTACTGGGACGTATAGTTCTCCTCAGGTCATGTCAAATTCATGTCATGCCCTTCGTGCTAATCCAAGCATTAAGTAGACATAACAGGACTGAGACATGGCTTGTCACGGGACTTCTGCTCCTGGACCATTGTGAACGCCTCTCACCAGGGACGTCACTGTGTTGTATATAATCCCATGTTATGTTTACATCTTTAAGCAAACCTTCCGCTGTAATATTGTGCTGCTTTGCTTCTCCTTACAAGGATTATTTTTTGGCCATTGCTTGTTAAATTATAATCGGTCTCCGTTTCTCTCTGGTTAAATATATGGATATAAAATATTCCTATAACATACAGACTGTAGATGTGCAGTAGAACAGAATGTAGACGTTTATTAGAACAGACTGTATACCTGCAGTAGAACAGACTGTAGATGTGCATTAGAAAAGACTGTAGACGTTTATTAAAAATAGACTATAGTCGTGCAGTAGAACAGACTGTAGACGTGCAATAGAACAGACTGTAGAGGTGCAGTTGAACAGACTGTAGATGTGCATTAGAACAGACTGTAGATGTGCATTAGAAGAGACTGTAGACAATTATTAAAACAGACAATAGTTGTGCAGTAGAACAGACTGTAGACAAGCATTAGAAATTACTGTAAACGTCCAGTAGAACAGACAATGTGCAGAAGAATAGACTCTAGAGGTGCATTACTACAGACTGTAGATGAGCATTAGAACATACTCTATATGAGTATTAGAAAACACTGTAGAAATGCTTTAGAACAGACTGTAGAGATGCAGTTGTATAGATTGTAGACAAGCATTAAAACAGACTGTAGAAGTGCAGTACTTCAGACTGTAGATGTGCAGTAGAAAAGACTATTGAGGTGCAGTAGTACAGAATGTCGACATTTATTATTGCCCTTCTACTGTCTCTTCTAATGCTCGTCTACTGTCTGTATTACTGCACCTCTACAGTCTGTACTAAAGCACATCTACAGTCTGTTCTAATGCTCGTCCACAGTCTATTCTTATGCAGGTCTTTAGTCTTTACTACTGCACATCTACAGTCTGTTCTAATGGACGCCTACATTCTGTTCTAATGCTCATCTACAGTCTGTTCTATTGTATGTCTACAGTCTTTTCTACTGCACATCAACAGTCTGTTCTAATGCTCGTCTACAGTCTGTACAACTGCACCTCTACTGTCTGTTCTACTGCATGTCTACAGTCTGATCTAATGCCATTTTACAGTCTGTACTATTGCTCTACTGCACTCTATTCTACTGCACGTCTACAGTCATTTTTACTGCACATCTAAAATCTGTTCTAATTGTCAGTCTGTTCTACAATCTACAGTCTGTACTAATTCTGCTCTGAAGTCTGTTCAACTGCATGTCTACAGTCTGTTCAACTGCACCTCTACAGTCTGTTATAAATGCATGTCTACAGTGTTTTCTAAAACTCATATACAGTCTGTTTATTTGCTCATCTACAGTCTGTACTACTGCAGCTCTAGAGTCTATTCTTTTGCACATTGTCAGTTTGTTCTACGGGACGTTTACAGTCATTTCTATTGCTCGTTTACAGTCTGTTCTAAGGTAATTCTAGAGTCTGTACTACTGCTGCTTTGATTTCTGTTCACCTGCACGTCTACAGTCTGTTTTACTGCAAATCTACAATCTGTTCTAATTGTCAGTCTGTTCTACTGGACGTTTACAGCCTGTTCTAAAGCTCATCTACAGTCTGTTCTAAAGCCAATCTAGAGTCTGTACTACTGCTGCTCTGACATCTGTTCAAATGCACATCTAAAGTCTGTTCAACTGCACGTCTACAGTCTGTTTTACTGCACATCTACAGTCTGTTCTAATGCACATCTACAGTCTGTTCTAATGCAAGTATACAGTCTGTTCTGATAAATGTCTACAGTCTGTTCTACTACACATCTACAGTCTGTACAACTGCACCTCTACAGTCTGTTCTACTGGCTGTCTACAGTCTGTTCTAATGCCATTTTACAGTCTTTACTACTGCTCTACTGCAGTCTATTCTACTGCACTTCTACAGTCTGTTCTACTGCACGACTATAGTCTGTATTAATAAATGTCTACAGTCTTTTCTAATGCACATCTACAGTGTGTTCTTGTGGAAGTCTACAGTCTGTTCTAATAATTGTCTAGAGTCTGTTCTACTGCACGCCTACAGTCTCTTCTAATAATAGTCAACATTCTGTACTACAGCACCTCTACAGTCTCTTCTACTGCACATCTACAGTTTGTTCTAGTGGTCGTCTACAGTCTGTACTACTTCACCTCTACAGTCTGTTGTAAAGCATGTCTACAGTCTTTTCTAATACTAATGTACAGTCTGTTCTAATGCTCGTGTAAAGTCTTAACTACTGCACCTCTACAGTCTATTATTCTGCACATCGTCAGTCTTTTCTAATGCACATCTACAGTCTGTTCTAATGGACAACTACAGTCTGTTCTAATGCACATCTATAGTCTGTTCTAATGCTCGTCCACAGTCTGTTCTAATGCAGGTCTTTAGTCTGTACTATTGCACATCTACAGTCTGTTCTACTAGACGTATACAGTCTGTTCTAATGCTCGTCTACAGTCTGTTCTGTACGTCTACAGTCTCTTATAAAGCTACTTTACAGTCTGTACCTCTTCTCTACCGCATTTTGTTCTACTGCACGTCTATAGTCTTTTTATAAACGTCTATAGTCTATTCTACAGCATTTCTACAGTCATTACTACTGTACTTCTAAAGTCTATTCTAATGCTCATCAACAGTCTGTTCTAATGCAAGTCTACAGTCTGTGCTACTGCTCATCTACAGTCTGTACTACTGCACTTCTAAAATCTGTTCTAATGCTCATCTGCAGTCTGTATTACTGCACCTCTACAATCTGTTCTAAAGCATATCTAGAGTGTTTTCTAATATTCATATAGAGTCTGTTCTAATGCTCGTCTACAGTCTGTACTACTGCACCTCTATAGTCTATTCTTCTGCACTTTGTCAGTCTGTTCTGATAAACGTCTACAGTCTTTTCTACTACACATCTACAGTCTCTACTACTGCACTTCTAAAGTCTGTTTCTAATGCACATCTACAGTCTGTTCTAATGCAAGTCTATAGTCAGTACTACTGCTCATCTATGGTCTGTTCTAGTGCAGGTCTACAGTCTGTTCTAATAATCGTCTACAGTCTATAGTCTGTTCTAATGCTCGTCCACAGTCTGTTCTAATGCAAGTCTATAATCTGTACTACTGCTCATTTACAGTCTGTTCTAATGCAAGTCTACAGTCTGTACTACTGCTCATTTACGGTCTGTTCTACTACAGGTCTACAGTCTGTTGTAATAAACGTCTACAGTCTGTTCTACTGCACATCTACAGTCTGTACTACTGCACTTCTACAGTCTGTTCTAATGCTCGTCTACAGTCTGTATTACTGCACGTCTACAGTCATTTCAACTACACCTCAACAGTCTGTTCTAATGCCAGTTTACATTCTTTACCTCTGCTCTACTGCAGTCTGTTCTACTGCACGTCTACAGTCTGTTCTACTGCTGCTCTGAAGTCTGTTCAACTGCATGTCTGTAGTCTGTTCAACTGCACCTCTACGTCTGTTCTATTGTATGTCTACATTCTGTTCTAATGCACATCTACAGTCTGTTCTAATGCAAGTCTACAGTCTGTACTACTGCTCGTGTACAGTCTGTACTATTGCACCTCTACAGTCTGTTCTAAAGTATGTCTACAGTCTATTCTAATACTCATACACAGTCTGTTCTAATGCTCGTCTACAGTCTCTACTAACGGACATTTAAATTCTATTCTTCTGCAGCATCATTAGTCTGTTTACTGGACATCTACAGTCTGTTCTATACACGTATATAGTCTCTTCAAATACTCGTCCACAGTCTGTTCTAATGCAGTCTGTACTACTGCACATCTATAGTCTGTTCTATTGCTCGAATACAGTCTGTTCTAATGTCCAATAAAAGTCTTTACTACTCCACCTCTACAGTTTGTTCTACTTCTCCTTTACAGTCTGTTCTACTGCAGGTCTACAGTCTGTTCTACTGCACATCTACAGTCTGTTCTAATGCACATCTACAGTCTGTTCAACTGCAAGTCTACAGTCTTTACTACTGCTCGTGTACAGTCTGTACTATTGCACCTCTACAGTCTGTTCTAAAGTATGTCTACAGTCTATTCTAATACTCATACACAGTCTGTTCTAATGCTCGTCTACAGTCTCTACTAACGGACATTTAAATTCTATTCTTCTGCAGCATCATTAGTCTGTTTACTGGACATCTACAGTCTGTTCTATACACGTATATAGTCTCTTCAAATACTCGTCCACAGTCTGTTCTAATGCAGTCTGTACTACTGCACATCTATAGTCTGTTCTATTGCTCGAATACAGTCTGTTCTAATGTCCAATAAAAGTCTTTACTACTCCACCTCTACAGTTTGTTCTACTTCTCCTTTACAGTCTGTTCTACTGCAGGTCTACAGTCTGTTCTACTGCACATCTACAGTCTGTTCTAATGCACATCTACAGTCTGTTCAACTGCAAGTCCACTGTCTCTTCTACTGCTCTTCTACAATCTGTTCTACTGCACAACTCTAGTCGGTTTTATTAAAGGTCTACAGTCTGTTCTAATGCACATCTACAGTCTGTTCTAATGCACATCTACAGTCTGTTCTAATGCAAGTCTACAGTCTTTACTACTGCTCATCTACGGTCTGTTCTACTGCAGGTCTAAAATATCTTCTAATAAATGTCTACAGTCTGTTCTACTGCACATCTACAGTCTGTAATACTGCACTTCTACAGACTGTTCTAATGCTTGTCTACAGTCTGTATTACTGCACCTCTACAGTCTGTTCCAAAGCATGTCTAGAGTGTTTTCTTATACTCAAATACAGTCTGTTTTAATGCTCGTCTACAGTCTGTTAAACTGCACCTCTACAGTCTGTTCTAAAGCATGTCTATAGTGTTTTCTAATTCAAATATACAGTTTGTTCTAATGCTTGTCTACAGTCTGAACTACTGCTCTTCTACAGTCTGTTCTAAAGCATGTCTAGAGTGTTTTCTAATACTCATATACAGTCTGTTCTAATGCTCATGTACAGTCTGTAGTACTGCACCTAGTCTATTCTTCTGCACATTGTCAGTCTGTTTTACTGGATGTTTACAGTCATTTCTAATGCAAGTCTACAGTCTGTACTACTGCTCATCTACAGTCTGTTCTAATGCCAGTTTACAGTCTGTACTTCTGCTCTACTGCAGTCTGTTCTACTGCACGTCTACAGTCTGTTTTACTGCTCATATACAGTCTGTTCTAATGCACATCTACAGTCTGTTCTAATGAAAGTCTACATTCTGTACTACTGCTCACCTACAGTCTGTTCTTTTGCACGTCTACATTCTGTTCTGATAAACTTCTACAGTCTGTTCTACTGCATATCTACAGTCTATACTACTGCACTTTTAAAGTCTGTTCTAATGCACATCTACAGTCTGTTCTCATGCAAGTCTAAAGTTTGTACTACTGCTCATCTACGGTCTGTTCTACTGCAGGTCTACAGTTAATGGATTGGATTTATATTGCGCTTTTCTCCCAAGGGACCAAGGGACTCAAAGCGCCCACAAGTCCATTATTCATTCATACACAGTCACACACTGGTGATGGTAACTACAACTGTAGCCACAGATGCCCTGGGGCAGACTGACAGAGACGTGGCAGCCATTTTGCGCCTAAGGCCTCTTTGAACATCACCACATACATTCACTGAACATTCTTAAACATTCATACGAGGCAAGGTGGGTTAAGTGTCTTGCCCAAGGACACAATGACAGAATGAATTGTGGGAGAGCGGGAATCGAACACACTACCTTCCGGTTGAAAGACGACCGCTCTACCACTGAGCCACTGACGCCCTATACAGTCTGTTATAATGAACGTCTACAGTCTGTTCTACTGCACATCTACAGTCTGTTCTAAAGCATGTCTAGAGAGTTTTCTAATACTAATATAAAGTCTGTTCTAATGCTCGTCTACAGTCTGAACTAATGCACCACTAAAGTCTATTCCTCTGAAGCATTGTCAGTCTGTTCTACTGCAAGTCTACAGTCTGTTCTAATGCCAGTCTAGAGTGTGTACTACTGCGGCTCCACAGTCTGTTCTACTGCACATCTACAATCTCTTCTACTGCACATGTACAGTCTGTTCTAATGGTCGTCTACAGTCAGTTCTAATGCTCGTCTACAATCAGTTCTGAAGCCATTCTAGAGTCTGTACTACTGCTGCTATGAAGTCTGTTCAACTGCACGTCTACAATCTGTTCAACTGCACCACTACAGTCTGTTCTATTGCACGTCTACAGTCTGTTCTACTGCACGACTATAGTCTCTTTTAATAAACGTCTACAGTCTCCTCTAATGCACATCTACAGTCTGTTCTACTGGATGTCTACAGTCTTTTCTAATAATTGTCTAGAGTCTGTTCTACTGCACGTCTACAGTCTTTTTTCATAATTGTCAACTTTCCGTACTACTGCACCTCTACAGTCTCTTCTACTGCACATCTACAGTTTGTTCTAATGGTCGTCTAGAGTCTGTACTAGTGAAACTCTACAGTCTGTTCTAAAACATGTCTACAGTCTTTTCTAATACTCATGTACAGTCTGTTCTAATGCTCGTGTAAAGTCTCAACTATTGCCCTCTACAGTCTATTCTTCTGCACATCGTCAGTCTGTTCTACTGCACATCTACAGTTTGTTCTACTGCACATCTACAGTCTTTTCTAATGCAAGTCTACAGTCTGTTCTACTGTTTGTCGACTATAGTCTGTTGTGATAATTGTCGACATTCTGTACTACTGCATCTCTACAATTTGTTCTACTTCACTACATTATGTTCTTATGCACGTCTATTGTCTGTTCTAATGCTCGTCCACAGTCTGCTCTAATGCAGGTCTTTAGTCTGTAAAACTGCACAAATACAGACTGTTCTACTGGACGTCTACAATCTGTTCTAATGCTCGTCTACAGTCTGTTCTATTGTACGTCTACAGTCTGTTCTAATTCACATCTACAGTCTGTTCTACTGGACGTTTACAGTCTGTTCTAATGCTCGTCTACAGTCAGTTCTAAAGCCAATCTAGAGTCTGTTCTACTGCTGCTGCTCTGAAGTCTGTTCAACTCCAAGTCTACAGTCTGTTCTAGTGCCATTTTACAGTCTGTACCTCTGCTCTACTGAAGTCTGTTCTATTGCACTTCTACAGTCTTTTTTACTGCATATCTACAGTCTGTTCTACTGAAGATCTACAGTCTGTTCTAATGCAAGTCTACAGTCTATACTACTGCTCATCTACACTCTGTTCTACTGCACGTCTACAGTCTCTACTACTGCACTTCTAAAGTCTGTTCTAATGCACATCTACAGTCTCTTCTAATGCAAGTCTACAGTCTTTACTACTGCTCATCTACGGTCTGTTCTACTGCAGGTCTAAAATCTCTTCTAATAAATGTTTACAGTCTGTTTAACTGCAAGTCTACAGTCTGTTCAACTGCACCTCTACAGTCTGTTCTAATGCTCGTCTACAGTCTGTATTACTGCACCTCTACAGTCTGTTCTAAAGCATGTCTAGAGTGTTTTGTAATACTTATATACAGTCTGTTCTAATGCTCGTCTACAGTCTGTACTACTCCATCTCTACAGTCTATTCTTCTGCACATTGTCAGTCTGTTCTACTGGACGTTTACAGTCTTTTTAATGCTCATCTACAGTCATTTCTAAAGCCAATCTAGTGTCTGTACTACTGCTGCTCTGAAGTCTGTTTAACTGCAAGTCTACAGTATGTTCAACTGCACCTCTACAGTCTTTTCTAATGCCAGTTTACAGTCTGTTCTATTGCTCTAATGCAGTCTGTTCTACTGCATGTCTACAGTCTGTTTTACTGCACATCTACAGTCTGTTATAATGCACATCTACAGTCTGTTCCAATGCAAGTCTACAAGTTGTACTACTGCTCATGTACGGTCTGTTCTACTCCACGTCTACAATCTTTTTTAATAAACGTCTACAGTCTGTTCTGCACATTTACAGTCTGTACTACTGCACTTCTACAGTCTTTTTTTAATGCTCGTCTACAGTCTGTATTACTGCACCTCTACAGTCTGTTGTAAAGCATTTCTAGTAGTGTTTTCTAATACTCATATAGAGTCTGTTCTAATGTTCGTCTACAGTCTGAACTACTACATTTCTACAGTCTGTTCTAAAGCATGTCTACAGTGTTTTCTAATACTCATATACAGTCTGTTCTAATGCTCGTCTACAGTCTGTTCTACTGCATGTCTGCAGTCTGTTTTGATAAACATCTACAGTCTTTTCTACTACACATCTACAGTCTCTACTACTGCACTTCTAAAGTCTGTTTCTAATGCACATCTACAGTCTGTTCTAATGCAAGTCTATAGTCTGTACTACTGCTCATCCATGGTCTGTTCTAGTGCAGGTCTACAGTCTGTTCTAATAAACGTCTACAGTCTATAGTCTGTTCTAATGCTCGTCCACAGTCTGTTTTAATGCATGTCTTAATTCTGTACTACTGCACATTTACGGTCTGTTCTACTAGATGTCTACAGTCTGTTCTAATGCTTGTATACAGTCTGTTGTATTGTACGTCTACAGTCTTTTTAAATGCACATCTACAGTCTGTTCAACTGCACGTCTACAGTCTTTTCAACTGCACCTCAACAGTCTCTTCTAATGCCAGTTTACAGTCTGTACCTCTGCTCTACTGCAGTCTGTTCTACCGCACGCCTACAGTCTCTTTTTCTGCACATCTACAGTCTGTTCTAATGCACATCTACAGTCTGTTCTAATGCAAGTCTATAATCTGTACTACTGCTCATCTACAGTCTGTTCTAATGCAAGTTTATAATCTGTACTACTGCTCATCTACAGTCTGTTCTAATGCAAGTCTACAGTCTGTACTACTGCTCATTTATGGTCTGTTCTACTGCAAGTCTACAGTCTGTTCTAATAAACGTCTACAGTCTGTTCTACTGCACATTTACAGTCTGTACTACTGCACTTCTACAGTCTGTTCTAATGCTCGTCTACAGTCTGTATTACTGCACGTCTACAGTCATTTTAACTGCACCTCAACAGTCTGTTCTAATGCCAGTTTACATTCTTTACCTCTGCTCTACTGCAGTCTGTTCTACTGCATGTCTACAGTCTGTTTTACTGCTCATATACAGTCTGTTCTACTGCACTACAGTCTGTTCTAAAGCCAGTCTAGAGTCTGTTCTACTGCTGCTCTGAAGTCTTTTCAACTGCATGTCTATAGTCTGTTTAACTGCACCTCTACGTCTGTTCTATTGTATGTCTACATTCTGTTCTAATGCACATCTACAGTCTGTTCTAATGCTCGTCTACAGTCTCTACTAACGGACCATTAAATTATTTTCTTCTGCAGCATCATTAGACTGTTTTACTGGACATCTACAGTCTGTTCTAATACACGTCTATAGTCTGTTCAAATACTCGTCCACAGTCTGTTCTAATGCAGTCTGTACTACTGCACATCTATAGTCTGTTCTATTGCTCGAATACCGTCTGTTCTAATGCCCATAAAAGTCTTTACTACTCCACCTCTACAGTTTGTTCTACATCTCCTCTACAGTCTGTTCTACTGCAGCTCTACAGTCTGTTTTAATGCCAGTCTAGAGTCTGTACTACTGCTACTCTGCAGTCTGTTCTACTGCAAGTCTACATTCTGTTCTACTGCACATCTACAGTCTGTTCTAATGCACATCTATAGTCTGTTCTAATGCTCGTCTACAGTCTGAACTACTGCACCTCTACAATCTGTTCTAAAGCATGTCTACAGTGTTTTCTAATACTCATATATAGTCTGTTCTAATGCTCGTCTACAGTCTGAACTACTGCAACTCTACAGTCTGTTCTAAAGCATATCTACAGTGTTTTCTAATACTCATATACTGTCTGTTCTAATCCTCATCTACAGTCTGTACTACTGCACCTCTAGAGTCTATTCTTCTGCACATTCTCAGTCTGTTCTACAGGTTGTTTACTGTTTGTTCTAATGCTCGTCTACAGTCTGTTCCAAAGCCAATCTAGAGTCTGTTCTACTTCTGCTCTGAAGTCTATTCAACTGCACATCTACAGTCTGTTCAACTGCACCTCTACAGTCTTTTCTATTGTTAATAGATAATAATTGTCTAGAGTCTGTTATACTACACGTCTACAGTCTCTTTTAATAATTGTCAACTTTCTGTACTACTGCACCTCTACAGTCTCTTCTACTGCACATCTACAGTTTGTTCTAATGGTCGTCTAGAGTCTGTACTACTGGAACTCTACAGTCTGTTCTAAAACATGTCTACAGTCTTTTCTAATACTCATGTACAGTCTGTTCTAATGCTCGTGTAAAGTCTCAACTACTGCCCTCTACAGTCCATTCTTTTGCACATCTACAGTCTGTTCTAATGCACATCTACAATCTGTTCTAATGGAATTCTCCAGTCTGTACTACTGCTCGTCTACAGTTTGTTCTACTGCTCTTCTACAGTCTGTTCTAAAAAACGTCTACAGTCTGTACTACTGCACATCTACAGTTTGTACTAAAGCATATTAGAGTGTTTTCTAATACTAATATACAGTCTGTTTTAATGCTCGTCTACAGTCTGTACAACTGCACCTCTACTGCCTGTTCTAAAGCATGTCTAGAGTGTTTTCTAATATTCATATAGAGTCTGTTCTAATGCTCATCTACAGTCTGAACTACTGCACCTCTACAGTCTGTTCTAAAGCTCATCTACAGTCTGTTCTAAAGCCAATCTAGAGTCTGTACTACTGCTGCTCTAAAGTCTGTTCAACTGGACGTCCTACAGTCTGGTCTACTGCACATCTAGTTTGTTTTAATGCTCGTCTACAGTCTGTACTACTGCACCTCTACAGTCTCTTCTAAAGCATGTCTACAGTCTTTTCTAATAGTCATGTACAGGCTGTTCTAATCCTCGTGTAAAGTCTCAACTACTGCAACTCTTCAGTCTATTCTTCTGCACCTCGTCAGTCTGTTCTACTGCACATCTACAGTCTATTCTAATGGACATCAACTGTATGTTCTAATGAAAGTCTACAGTCTGTACAACTGCTCATCTACAGTCTGTTCTACTGCACGTGTACAGTCTGTTGTATTGCTCATCTACAGTCTGTTCTACTGCACGTTTACAGTCTGTTCTAATACAAGTCTACAGTCTCTACTACTGCTCATTTACAGTCTGTTCTACTACACATCTACAGTCTCTACTACTGCACTTCTAAAGTCTGTTCTAGTGCACATCTACACTCTCTTCTAATGCTCGTCTACAGTCTGTACTACTGCATTTCTACAGTCTATTCTTCTGCACATTGTCAGTCTGTTCTACTGGATGTTTAAAGTCTGTTCTAATGCTCGTCTACAGTCAGTTTTACAGTCTGTTCTAATGCAAGTCTATAGTCTGTTTTACTACTCATCTACGGTCTGTTCTTTTGCAGGTCTACAGTCTGTTCTAATAAACGTCTACAGTCTGTTCTACTGCACATCTACAGTCTGTTCTAATGCAAGTCTACAGTCTGTATTACTGCTCATCTACAGTCTGTTCTAAAGCATGTCTCGAGTGTTTTCTAATACTCATATACAGTATGTTCTAATGCATGTCTACAGTCAGAAATACTGCACCTTTTACAATCTGTTCTAAAGCATGTGCAGAGTGTTTTCTAAAACTCATATAGAGTCTGTTCTAATACTCGTCTACAGTCTGAACTACTGCAGCTCTACAGTCTGTTCTAAAGCATGTCTAGAGTGTTTTCTAATACTCATATACAGTCTGTTCTAATGCTTGTCTACAGTCTGTACTACTGCATCTCTACAGTCTATTCTTCTGCACATTGTCAGTCTGTTCTACTGGACGTTTACAGTCTTTTCTAATTCTCATCTACAGTCTGTATTACTGCACCTCTACAGTCTGTTCTAAAGCATGTTTAGAGTGTTTTCTAATACTCATATACAGTCTGTTCTAATGTTCGTCTACAGTCGGAACTACTGCACCTCTACATTTTGTTATAAAGCATATCTAGAGTGTTTTCTAATACTTATATAGAGTCTGTTCTTCTGGACGTTTATAGCCTGTTCTAATGCTCGTCTATAGTCAGTTCTAAAGCCAATCTAGAGTCTGTACTACTGCTGCTCTGAAGTCTGCTCAACTGCACGTCTACTGTCTGTTCACCTGCACCGTTACAGTCTGTTCTAATGCCAGTTTACAGTCTGTACTACTGCTCTACTACAGTCTCGTCCACTGCACGTCTACAGTATGTTTTACTGCACATCTACAGTCTGTTCTAATGTACATCTACTGTCTGTTCTAATGCAAGCCTACAGTCTGTACTACTTCTCATCTACAGTCTGTTCTACTGCACGTCTACAGTCTGTTCTAATGCACATCTACAGTCTGTTCTAATGCCAGTTTACAGTCTGTACTACTGCTCTACTACAGTCTCGTCCACTGCACGTCTACAGTCTGTTCTACTACACATCTACAGTCTCTACTACTGCACTTCTAAAGTCTGTTCTAATGCACATCTACACTCTCTTCTAATGCTCGTCTACAGTCTGTACTACTGCATTTCTATAGTCTATTCTTCTGCACATTGTCAGTCTGTTCTACTGGATGTTTACAGTCTGTTCTAAGGCTCGTCTACAGTCAGTTTTACAGTCTGTTCTAATGCAAGTCTATAGTCTGTTTTACTACTCATCTACGGTCTGTTCTTTTGCAGGTCTACAGTCTGTTCTAATAAACGTCTACAGTCTGTTCTACTGCACATCTACAGTCTGTTCTAATGCAAGTCTACAGTCTGTATTACTGCTCATCTACAGTCTGTTCTAAAGCATGTCTAGAGTGTTTTCTAATACTCATATACAGTCTGTTCTAATGCATGTCTACAGTCAGAAATACTGCACCTTTTACAATCTGTTCTAAAGCATGTGCAGAGTGTTTTCTAAAACTAATATAGAGTCTGTTCTAATACGTCTACAGTCTGAACTACTGCAGCTCTACAGTCTGTTCTAAAGCATGTCTAGAGTGTTTTCTAATACTCATATACAGTCTGTTCTAATGCTTGTCTACAGTCTGTACTACTGCATCTCTACAGTCTATTCTTCTGCATATTGTCAGTCTGTTCTACTGGACGTTTACAGTCTTTTCTAATTTTCATCTACAGTTTGTATTACTGCACCTCTACAGTCTGTTCTAAAGCATGTTTAGAGTGTTTTCTAATACTCATATACAGTCTGTTCTAATGTTCGTCTACAGTCGGAACTACTGAACCTCTACATTTTGTTATAAAGCAGATCTAGAGTGTTTTCTAATACTTATATAGAGTCTGTTCTACTGGACGTTTATAGCCTGTTCTAATGCTCGTCTATAGTCAGTTCTAAAGCCCATCTAGAGTCTGTACTACTGCTGCTCTGAAGTCTGCTCAACTGCACGTCTACTGTCTGTTCACCTGCACCTCTACAGTCTGTTCTAATGCCAGTTTACAGTCTGTACTACTGCTCTACTACTGTCTCGTCCACTGCACATCTACAGTCTGTTCTAATGTACATCTACTGTCTGTTCTAATGCAAGCCTACAGTCTGTACTACTGCTCATCTACAGTCTGTTCTACTGCACGTCTACAGTCTGTTCTAATGCACATCTACAGTCTGTTCTAATGTAAGTCTACAGTCTGTACTACTGCTCATCTACAGTCTGTTCTACTGCACCTCTACAGTCTGTTCTACTACACGTGTACAGTCTCTACTACTGCACTTCTAAAGTCTTTTCTAATGCAAATCTATAGTCTGTTTTACTGCTCATCTACGGTCTGTTCTACTGCAGGTCTACAGACTGTAAACGTCCAGTAGAACAGACTGACAATGTGCAGAAGAATAGACTGTAGAGATGCACTAGTAAAGACTGTAAACGCGCATTAGAACAGACTGTATATGAGTATTAGAAAACACTCTAGACATGCTTTAGAACAGACTGTAGAGGTGCAGTAGTTCAGACTATAGACTAGCATTAGAACAGACTATATATGAGTATTAGAAAATACTCTAGACATGCTTTAGAACAGACTGTAGAGGTGCAGTTGTTCAGACTGTAGACAGAATTAGAACGGACTGTAGATGTGCAGTAGAAGAGACTGTAGAGCTGCAGTAGCATAGACTGTCGACAATTATTAGAAAGGACTGTAGACGTGCAGTAGAACGGACTGTAGACAATTATTAGAACAGACTGTAGACTTGCAGTAGAACAGACTGATGATGCTGCAGAAGAATTGACTTTAAAGGCGCATTACTACAGACTGTACACGAGAAATAGAACAGACTGTATATGAGTATTAGAATAGACTGAAGACATGATTTTAGAACAGACTGTAGAGGTGCAGTAGTACAGACTCTAGACAAGTAGTAGTACAGACTGTCGACTTGCATTAGAACAGACTGTAGATGTGCATTAGAACAGACTGTAGATGTACAATAGAACAGACTGTAGAGGTGCAGTTCAACAGACTGTAGACGTGCAGTTGAACAGTCTTCAGAGCAGCAGTAGTACAGACTCTAGATTGGCTGTAGAACAGACTGTAGACGATCATTAGAATAGACTGTAAACGTCTAGTAGAACAGACTGTCAATGTGCAGAATAATAGATTCTAGAGGTGCAGTAGTACAGACTGTAGATGAGCATTAGATCAGACTGTAAATGAGTATTAGAAAACACTGTAGACATGCTTTAGAACAGACTGTAGAGGTCTAGATGTACAAACTGTAGACGAGCATTAGAACAGACTGTAGAGGAACAGTAGAACAAACTGTAGAGGTCGAGTAGTAAAGACTGTTATTGGGTAATAGAACAGATGATATTCGAGCAATAGAACAGACTATAGATGTGTGGTCGTACTGCATTAGATCAGACTGTGGACGAACATTTGAACAGACTATAGACATGCATTAGAACAGACTGTAGATGTGCAGTAGTACAGAATGTAGACAATTATTAGAACAGACAGAAGACGTGCAGTAGAAAAGACTGTAGACGAGCAATAGAACAGACTGTAAACGTCCAGTAGAACAGACTGACGATGTGCAGAAGAATAGACTGTAGTGGTGCAGTAGTACAGACTGTAGACGAGCATTAGAAGACTGTACAGACTGTAATACAGTATGAAAACACTTTTAGATGCTTTAGAATAGACTGTAGAGGTGCAATAGTTCAGTATGTAGATGCAGCATTAGAACAGACTGTATATGAGTATTAGAAACTACTAGACATGCTTTAGAACAGACTGTTGAGGGCAGTCTGTACAGACTGCAAACAGAGCAGACTGTAGAGCAGTAGAACAGACTGTAGAAATAGAACAGACTGTAGAGCGACAGACTGCAGACTGTTGAGCAGTAGTACAGACTGTAGACTTGCATTAGAACAGACTGTAGATGTCAGAGTTATGTGTGTTTTTAACTGACTACAGCTCTGCCCAAACTTGAAAACTGCTTTATCTCTGATGAATGCAAAGGACAACTCAAAACTGTTCTTTCTTTTCTCTTATATTTTCCTAAAGATGATCAGTGGAAGAGAATAGGTTAATAACCTTTAAATTACACAAACCAAAGCAGAAATTAGTTGCAAATAAATCACAAATAACTCAATAACACTTCCTCAATAGTAAATGTCAAACCAAACAGTCATACAAATTAACATCTTACAAATTACGGTCTCTAATTAAACTTATATAATTTAAACAATACACATGCTTAGAGTAATGTTCACATAAAGTATTCACTATTTGATTTAAATTGGACATTACAACCAAGCAAACAAAATCATACAAAGTCTTAACTCAACACAAACAAACACACAGTCCACTTTTGTCCTACCAGTTGTGTCCTTGGATAATCAGGAGCTGTGGTCAAAGTTTCTTTTCCTCAGGAACAAGTGAGATGGCCAACTGAGCTTTTACCAAACATTTCAACTGCCATGCACTCTGTGTGTGCGCTGGTAATTATGGTCCCAAGAGCACTTCCTGGAAGTTGGTTCCATAACCTTTTGATGCGTAGTTGCCCCTGCAGTTTGGGAGTGCTCTTAGTAATTTGAGTAAAAATAGGCTGAGTGCTCAGGACAACTTGTACCTTGAATTGACATAACAGTAGATGTGCAGTAAAACAGACTGTAAACGTGCAGTAGAACAGACTGCAGTAGAGCAGAGGTACAGACTGTAAACTGGCATTAGAACAGACTGTTGAGATGCAGTTGAACAGACAGTAGACGTGCAGTTGAACAGACTGTAGATGTGCATTGGAACAGAATGTAGACATACAATAGAACAGACTGTAGACGAGCAGTAGAACACACTAAAGACCTGCATTAGAACAGGACGGTGGACGAGCATTAGAACAGACTGTAAAGTCCAGTAGAACAGACTAACAATTAGAACAGATTGTAGATGTGCAGTAAAACAGACTGTAGACGTGCAGTAAAATAAACTGCAGTAGAGCAGTAGTAAAGACTGTAAACTGGCATTAGAACAGAATGTAGACATGCAGTAGAACAGACTGTAGATGTGCAGTAGAACAGACTGTTGAGGTGCAGTAATACAGACTGTTGACAATTATTAGAACAGACAGTAGAAATGCAGTAGAACAGACTCTAGACAATTATTAGAACAGACTGTAGACGTCTATTAGAACAGATTGTAGATGTGCATTAGAACAGACTGTAGATGGGCATTAAAAGAGACTGTAGACAATTATTAAAAAGACAATAGTCGTGCAGTAGAACAGACTGTAGACGAGCAGTAGAACAGACTGTAGACTTGCAGTTGAACAGATTGTAGATGTGCATTAGAACAGACTGTAGATGTCCAATAGAACAAATTGTAAACTTGCAGTAGAACAGACTGCAGAGCAACAGTAGTACAGACTCTAGATTGGCATTAGAACAGACTATAGACGTGCAGTAGAAGAGACTATAGAGGAGAAGTAGAACAAACTGTAGAGGTGGAGTAGTAAGGACTGTTATTGGGCATTAGAACAGACTGTATTCAAGCAATAGAACAGACTATAGATGTCCAGTAGAACAGACTAACGATGCTGCAGAAGAATAGACTTGCATTAGTACAAACTGTAGACGAGCATTAGAACAAACTGTATATGAGTATTAGAGTAGACTGTAGACATGCTTTAGAACAGAATGTATAGGTGCAGTAGTACAGACTGTAGACTTGCATTAGAACAGACTGGAGATGTGCAATAGAACAGACTGTAGACATACAATAGAAGAGACTGTAGAGGTGCAGTTGAACAAAGTTAAGAGCAGCAGTAGTACAGACTCTAGATTGGTTTTAGACAGACTGTAGACGAGCATTAGAAATGACTGTAAACGTCCAGTAGAACAGACTGGTAATGTGCAGAAGAATAGACTCTAGAGGTGCAGTAGTACAAACTGTAGATGAGCATTAGAACAGACTGTATATAAGTATTAGAAAACACTTTAGAAATGCTTTAGAATAGACTGTAGAGCTGCAATAGTTCAGTATTGTAGACGAGCATTAGAAACAGAGTCGGATTTTTAAATGTTGTGATTTTCGCGCTCCACTATCGCTCAATTACCAATCACGAGGCAGGAGTCCCAGGACCAAACCACTGTCAGGAGACGGAGGGTTTGGGGCTGTTCAGTGTTCAAAATTACAAAAAGTATGGATGTTTTTCTCTTAGTACTGCGTATGTGTTTTACACTACATGCATCTTCTGATCAGACACTGGTGTTATTAAAAATAAAAATAAAAAAATACCCTGGAGCGAAACGGAAGCGAGACGTATAAAGACGGAGCGGGGGAGGGAGCGAGGAGCGGAAAATTGCACACCCGGAGCGGAGCTTGAGCGGAGTATTTATGAAATACTTTGAGCGTGGAGCGCAAATTCTTGCCGCTCCGCTCCGCTCACATACCCTGATTAGAAAAGACCGTATATGAGTATTAGAAATTACTAGACATGCTTTAGAACAGACTGTTGAGGAGCAGTAATACAGACTGCAAACGAAATTTATACAGACTGTAGAAGTGCAGTAGTACAGACTGTAGATGTGCAATAGAATAGGATGTAGACGTTTATTAGAACAAACTGTAGACCTGCAGTAGAACAGACTGTAGATGTGCATTAGAAGAGACTATAGACGTTTATTAGAACAGACTGTAGACCTGCAGTAGAACATACCGTAGATGAGCAGTAGTACAGACTGTAGATGTGCATTAGAACAGACTTTAGAAGTACAGTAGTAGAGACTGTATATGTGCAGTAAAACAGACTGTAGACGTGCAGTAGAACAGACTGCAGTAGAGCAGAGTACAGACTGTAAACTGGCATTAGAACAGACTGTTGTGGTGCAGTTAAACAGACTGTAGACATGCAGTAGAAGAGACTGTAGATGAGCAGTAATACAGACTGTAGACTTGCAATAGAACAGACTGTAGATGTGCATTAGAACAGACTGTAGATGTGCATTAGAACAGACTATAGATGTGCGTTATAACAGACTGTAGACGTGCAGTAGAACAGACTGTAGACTTGCATTAGAACAGACTATAGATGTGCATTAGAACAGACTGTAGATGTGGAGTAAAACAGACTGTAGACGTGCAGTAGAATAAACTGCAGTGGAGCAGTAGTACAGACTGTAAACTGGCATTAGAACAGACTGTAGACATGCAGTAGAACAGACTGTAGAGGTGCAGTTATACAGACTGTAGACGTGCAGTAGAACAGACTGTAAATGAGCAGTAGTACAGACTGTAGACTTTCATTAGAACAGACTGTAGAAGTGCATTAGAACAGACTCTAGATGAGCATTAGAACAGACTTTAGAAGTGCAGTATTAGAGCCTGTAGATGTGCAGTAGAACAAACTGTAGACGTTTATTAGAACAGACTGTAGATGTGCAGTAGAACAGAGTGTAGATGAGCAGTAGTACAGACTGCAGTCTTGCATTAGAACAGACTGTATATGTGCATTAGAACAGACTGTAGATGTGCAGTAGAATAGACTGACGATGTGCAGAAGAATAGACTGTAGAGATGCAGTAGTTGAGACTTTACACGAGCATTAGAAGACACTGTAGATGTGCAGTAGAAGAGACTGTAGAGGTGCAGTAGTACAGAATGTTGACAATTATTAGAACAGACTGTAGACATTCAGTAGAACAGACTGTAGATGTGCATTAGAAGAGATTGTAGACGTTTATTAAAACAGACTATAATCGTGCAGTAGAACAGACTGTAGACGCAATAGAACACACTGTAAAGGTGCAGTTAAAGATACTGTAGACGTGCAGTTGAAAATACTTCAGAGCAGCAGTAGTACAGACTATAGATTGGCTTTAGAACTGACTGTAGACAATTTTTAGAACAGACTGTAGATGTGCAGTAGAACAGACTGTAGATGAGCAGTAGTACAGATTGTAGACTTGCATTAGAACAGACTGTAGATGTGCAGTAAAACAGACTGTAGACGTTCAGTTGAACAGACTGTAGATGTTCATTAGAACAGACTGTAGACATACAATAGAACAGACTGTAGACAAGCATTTTAACAGACTGTAGACATCCAGTAGAAAAGACTGTAGATGTGCAGTAGTACAGACTAAAGACGTGCATTAGAACAGACTATGAGCGAGCATTAGAACAGATTATAGACTGTAGACGTTTATTAGAACAGACTGTAGACGTGCACTAGAACAGACCGTAGATGAGCAGTAGTACAGACTATAGACTTGCATTAGAACAGACTGTAGATGTGCATTAGAACAGACTTTAGAAGTGCAGTAGTAGAGACTGTAGATGTGCAGTAGAACAGACTGTAGAGGTGCAGTTAAACAGACTGTAGAGGTGCTGTTGAACAGACTTTAGAGAAGCAGTTGTACAGTCTCTAGATTGGATTTAGAACAGACTGTAGATGAGCTTTAGAACAGACTGTAAACGACCAGTAGAAAAGACTGACAAAAAAGAGGCTGTAGACGACCATTAGAACAAACTGTAGATGCGCAATAGAAGAGACTGTAGAAGTGCATTAGTAGAGAATGTTGACAATTATTAAAACAGACTGTAGACATGCAGTAGAACAGAATCTAGACAATTATTAGAACAGACTGTAGACATCCAGCAGAACAGACTGTAGATGTGCATTAGAAAAGACTGTAAACGTTTATTAAACAGACTATAGTCGTGCAGTAGAACAGACTGTAGACGTACAATAGAACAGACTGTAGAGATGCAGTTGAACAAACTGTAGACGTGCAATTTAACAGGCTTTAGAGCTGCAGTAGTACAGACTCTAAATTGGCTTTAGAATAGACTGTAAATGTCCAGTAGAACAGACTGACAATTAGAACAGATTGTAGATGTGCAGTTAAACAGACTATAGACATGCAGTAGAACAGACTGTAGACTTGCATTAGAACATAATGTAGATGTGCATTAGAACAGACTATAGATGTGGAGTAAAACAGACTGTAGACATGCAGTAGAATAAACTGCAGTGGAGCAGTGGTACAGACTGTAAACTGGCATTAGAACAGACTGTAGACATGCAGTAGAAAAGACTGTAGAGGTGCAGTTGTACAGACTGTAGACGTGCAGTAGTTCAGACTGTAGATGAGCAGTAGTAGAGACTGTAGACTTGCATTAGAACAGACTGTAGATGTGCATTAGAACAGACTGTAGATGTGCAGTAGTACAGAATGTTGATAATTATTAGAACAGACAGTAGATGTGCAGTAGAACGGACTCTAGTCAATTATTAGAACAGACTGTAGACGTCCAGTAGAACAGATTGTAGATGTGCATTAGAACAGACTGTAGATGTGCATTAGAACAGACTGTAGATGTGCATTAGAAGAGACTGTAGACAATTATTAAAACAGACAATAGTCGTGCAGTAGAACAGACTGTAAACAAGCAGTAGAACAGACTGTAGACAAGCAGTAGAACAGACTGTAGATGTGCAGTAGAACAGACTGTTGAGGTGCAGTAATACAGACTGCAAACGAGCATTATACAGACTGTAGAAGTGCAGTAGTACAGACTGTAGATATGCAGTAGAACAGAATGTAGACGTTTATTAGAACAGACTGTATACCTGCAGTAGAACAGACTGTAGATCTGCATTAGAAAAGACTGTAGACGTTTATTAAAATAGACTATAGTCGTGCAGTAGAACAGACTGTACACGTGCAATAGAACAGACTGTAGAGGTGCAGTTGAACAGACTGTAGATGTGCATTAGAACAGACTGTAGATGTGCATTAGAAGAGACTGTATACAATTATTATAACAGACAATAGTCGTGCAGTAGAACAGACTGTAGACAAGCAGTAGAACAGACTGTAGATGTGCAGTAGAACAGACTGTTGAGGTGCAGTAATACTGACTGCAAACGAGCATTATACAGACTGTAGAAGTGCAGTAGTATTGACTGTAGATGTGCAGTAGAACAGAATGTAGACGTTTATTAGAACAGACTGTATACCTGCAGTAGAACAGACTGTAGATGTGCATTAGAAAAGACTGTAGACGTTTATTAAAACAGACTATAGTCGCAGTAGAACAGACTGTAGACGTGCAATAGAACAGACTGTAGAGGTGCAGTTGAACAGACTGTAGATGTGCATTAGAACAGACCGTAAATGTGCAATAGAACAAATTGTAACCTTGCAGTAGAACAGACTGCAGAGCAACAGTAGTACAGACTCTAGATTGGCATTAGAACAGACTGTAGACGTGCAGTAGAAGAGACTGTAGAGGAGAAGTAGAACAAACTATAGAGGTGGAGTAGTAAGGACTGTTATTGGGCATTAGAACAGACTGTATTCGAGCAATAGAACAGACTATAGATGTGCAGTAGAACAGACTAAGGATGCTGCAGAAGAATAGACTTTAAAGGTGCATTAGTAGAGACTGTAGACGAGCATTAGAACAGACTGTATATGAGTATTAGAATAGACTGTAAACATGCTTTAGAACAGACTTTAGTGGTGCAGTAGTACAGACTGCAGACTTGCATTAGAATAGACGGTAGATGTGCAATAGAACAGACTGTAGACATACAATAGAAGAGACTGTAGAGGTGCAGTTGTACAAACTTCAGAGCAGCAGTAGCACAGACTCTAGATTGGTTTTAGACAGACTGTAGACGAGCATTAGAAATGACTGTAAACGTCCAGTAGAACAGACAATGTGCAGAAGAATAGACTCTAGAGGTGCATTACTACAGACTGTAGATGAGCATTAGAACATACTCTATATGAGTATTAGAAAACACTGTAGAAATGCTTTAGAACAGACTGTAGAGATGCAGTTGTATAGATTGTAGACAAGCATTAAAACAGACTGTAGAAGTGCAGTACTTCAGACTGTAGATGTGCAGTAGAAAAGACTATAGCGGTGCAGTAGTACAGAATGTCGACATTTATTATTGCCCTTCTACTGTCTCTTCTAATGCTCGTCTACTGTCTGTATTACTGCACCTCTACAGTCTGTACTAAAGCACATCTACAGTCTGTTCTAATGCTCGTCCACAGTCTATTCTTATGCAGGTCTTTAGTCTTTACTACTGCACATCTACAGTCTGTTCTAATGGACGCCTACATTCTGTTCTAATGCTCATCTACAGTCTGTTCTATTGTACGTCTACAGTCTTTTCTACTGCACATCAACAGTCTGTTCTAATGCTCGTCTAAAGTCTGTACAACTGCACCTCTACAGTCTGTTCTACTGCATGACTACAGTCTGATCTAATGCCATTTTACAGTCTGTACTATTGCTCTACTGCACTCTATTCTACTGCACGTCTACAGTCATTTTTACTGCACATCTACAATCTGTTCTAATTGTCAGTCTGTTCTACAATCTACAGTCTGTACTAATTCTGCTCTGAAGTCTGTTCAACTGCACGCCTCTACAGTCTGTTCAACTGCACCTCTACAGTCTGTACTACGGCACTTCTACAGTCTGTTCTAATGCTCGTCTACAGTCTGTATTACTGCACCTCTACAGTCTGTAATAAATGCATGTCTACATTTTTTCTAAAACTAATATACAGTCTGTTCATTTGCTCATCTACAGTCTGTACTACTGCAGCTCTAGAGGTCTAGAGTGTTTTCTAATACTCATATACAGTCTGTTCTAACGCTTGTCTACAGTCTGTACTACTGCATCTCTACAGTCTATTCTTCTGCACATTGTCAGTCTGTTCTACTCTACAGTCTTTTCTAATTCTCATCTACAGTCTGTATTACTGCACCTCTACAGTCTGTTCTAAAGCATGTTTAGAGTGTTTTCCAATACTCATATACAGTCTGTTCTAATGTTCGTCTACAGTCGGAACTACTGCACCTCTACATTTTGTTACTGCATATCTAGAGTGTTTTCTAATACTTATAGTCAGTCTGTTCTACTGGACGTTTATAGCCTGTTCTAAAGCTCATCTACAGTCTGTTCTAAAGCCAATCTAGAGTCTGTACAACTGCTGCTCTGACAGTTCAAATGCACATCAACTGCACGCAGTACTGTCTGTTTTACTGCACATCTACAGTCTGTTCTAATGCCAGTCTACAGTCTGTACTACTGCTCATCTACAGTCTGTCTTATTGCCCACTGCATGTCTACAGTCTGTTTTACTGCACATCAACAGTCTGTTCTAATGTACATCTACTGTCTGTTCTAATGCTAATGCCATTTTACAGTCTGTAATACTGCTCATCTACAGTCTGTTCTACTGCACGTCTACAGTCTTTTCTAATGCACATCTACAGTCTGTTCTAATGTAAGTCTACAGTCTGTACTACTGCTCATCTACAGTCTGTTCTACTACACGTGTACAGTCTCTACTACTGCACTTTTAAAGTCTGTTCTAATGCAAATCTATAGTCTGTTTTACTGCTCATCTACGGTCTGTTCTACTGCAGGTCTACAGTCTGTTCTAATAAACGTCTAAAGTCTTTTCTTCTGCACATCTACAGTCTGTTCTAACTGCACATCCACAGTCTGTTCTAATGTAAGTCTACAATCTGTACTACTGCTCATCTGTACTCTGTTCTAATGCTCGTCTACAGTCTGAACTACTGCAGCTCTACAGTCTATTCTAAAGCATGTCTAGAGTGTTTTCTAATACTCATATACAGTCTGTTCTAATGGTTGTCTACAGTCTGTACTACTGCATCTCTACAGTCTATTCTTCTGCACATTGTCAGTCTGTTCTACTGACGTTTACAGTCTTTTCTAATTCTCATCTACAGTCTGTATTACTGCACCTCTACAGTCTGTTCTAAAGCATGTTTAGAGTGTTTTCCAATACTCATATACAGTCTGTTCTAATGTTCGTCTACAGTCGGAACTACTGCACCTCTACATTTTGTTATAAAGCATATCTAGAGTGTTTTCTAATACTTATATAGAGTCTGTTCTACTGGACGTTTATAGCCTGTTCTAATGCTTGTCTATAGTCAGTTCTAAAGCCAATCTAGAGTCTGTACTACTGCTGCTCTGAAGTCTGCTCAACTGCACGTGTACTGTCTGTTCACCTGCACCTCTACAGTCTGTTCTAATGCCAGTTTACAGTCTGTACTACTGCTCTACTACAGTCTCGTCCACTGCACGCCTACAGTCTGTTTTACTGCACATCTACAGTCTGTTCTAATATACATCTACTGTCTGTTCTAATGCAAGCCTACAGTCTGTAATACTGCTCATCTACAGTCTGTTCTACTGCACGCCTACAGTCTGTTCTAATGCACATCTACAGTCTGTTCTAATGTAAGTCTACAGTCTGTACTACTGCTCATCTACAGTCTGTTCTACTACACGTGTACAGTCTCTACTACTGCACTTTTAAAGTCTGTTCTAATGCAAATCTATAGTCTGTTTTACTGCACATCTACGGTCTGTTCTACTGCAGGTCTACAGTCTGTTCTAATAAACGCCTTGTAGCAGATCAGCCTCCAGAACGCCACACGGATTATAACATTTGTTTAATCACTTACAGACCTCCAAACTGTTTCACTAAGGGTCTTCAAGATTAACAACTGTTGTTTCACCATCGGCCTCCAGAGACAGGCCGTGGATGTAAATCTTGAGAAGAAGACATGCTAACCCCGTTTTCTTTCAGATAAAAGGACACCAACGTGTTTTGCTAAGGACAGGAAACTTATTAATGACTTTGTTTTGCTTTTATAAGAATTGGATCTTCGTTCTACCCAGCACCGTGTCAAAGGTGACACATGGAACATCACAGACTGCTAGACGCCATGTCCAAAAGCCGTAAATCCTGTAGATAAGGTGTCCATCCAGCTTTCTCGAGAACACTTTATTCTAATCCTGATTGACAGTTGAAAATGTCTTTGATCATAGTCGTTCGGGCATGGTCAAACACTACCCCCTTTTGGTTTAACTGGACAAATGACTCTGCACTCAAGAAGGACATTTGGTGTTATTTCATTAAAGGACATTTTGTTATTTTATTACTTAGAAAGATTGTGAATGTACTAACAATTATACTGTTTGTTTCAGGATGCAGAGTTTTACAAGTCAACTAATTCCTTCCATTCCTACAGAGTTACGTTTTATGTTAATAAAATGTAATGAATATATGTTTTTATAATAAGTCTGACAAATGTTTCTTTGCATAATCCTGCAAGTACGAATGTGTTTGTGTGTTTTACGAAAACCAAGGAAAATAGGGTGAAACAAAAGGAATGTTTAAGACTTAGTTTAAACATTTAAACTCCCCAAAGCAATGCCTTCCTCCGTAAGACACACCCTGTCAAAAGTGTTAAAAGTGACCGCTGGTCAAAACACGCCTCTCTGCACTACTCTCCGCCTCCTCTTCACTTCGCTCTGGACCTCTTGTCCGCTCAGGGCTGTAGGCCCTCGGACCTCTCACAAGCTCCGGACCTCGTAACGAGTAAATTTTCTTTGTACTTTAAAGCCTGCAAGTTTAGCTTGCCGCGATAAAGTTTCCTTCACACAGCTGTTCAAAGTAGCTTACTTCTTGCCAGCCTGCCAACAAAAGGAAGTTGCCTCGCTTTTATTTTTGAAGATTTCCTGCCTGCAAAGAGTTAGCTTGACTAAAATCTAACTTTCTCGAGCAAGTTTAAGCCAGCAACACAGCCGCTAAACCTTCTCCAGTGGACTTTGCAATAACTTTGAAAGACTCAATTTTACTCGGTGTACGACGCTGATGCTAAAAGGCTTGGCTAGTTGTGACAGTAACGAGACGCTTTTGAATCTCCCGGCCCACGGCAGCCCTCTGGAGAGTGGAAACAGCAGGCCATCCTGGAGGCGACAAACGCCATCGGTTGCGACAGGGTTCGGACAACCTCTAGACCTCTCGCCGCTAAGATCTGAGACCAATCACGACCCCCAGGGTGAGTCTAAACGTTAGTTACACAAGTTTGGCGTCTAACTGTCTAAACATAACAGCCTTGGCCTCAGAAACCGTCATCGAACCCCTTTAAACGCTCCGTAACAGCCCCTCATCTAATAATAGAGTTAATAATCAATAGGCATACTTTCTTTTGTTTCACAAAATCCTCTGAAAGTAAAGTGTTTTATCGTTCTTTGATTTACCCATTCATGTGTCAATAATTATCCCTTTGTGTCATTTCCTGTCATTATTCACTGTTTAAATTTTTATAATCTACAGTCTGAACTACTACACCTCTACAGTCTGTTCTAAAGTTCATCTACAGTCTTTTATAAAGCCAATCTAGAGTCTGTACTACTGCTGCTCTAAAGTCTGTTCAACTGCACGTCTACAGTCTGGTCTACTGCACATCTACAGTTTGTTTTAATGCTCCTCTACAGTCTGTACTACTGCACCTCTACAGTCTCTTCTAAAGCATGTCTACAGTCTTTTCTAATAGTCATGTACAGTCTGTTCTAATCCTCGTGTAAAGTCTCAACTACTGCAACTCTTCAGTCTATTCTTCTGCACCTCGTCAGTCTGTTCTACTGCACATCTACAGTCTATTCTAATGGACATCTACTGTATGTTCTAATGAAAGTCTACAGTCTGTACAACTGCTCATCTACAGTCTGTTCTACTGCACGTGTACAGTCTGTTTTATTGCTAATCTACAGTCTGTTCTACTGCACGTTTACAGTCTGTTCTAATACAAGTCTACAGTCTCTACTACTGCTCATTTACAGTCTGTTCTACTACACATCTACAGTCTCTACTACTGCACTTCTAAAGTCTGTTCTTAAGCAGATCTACACTCTCTTCTAATGCTCGTCTACAGTCTGTACTACTGCATTTCTATAGTCTATTCTTCTGCACATTGTCAGTCTGTTCTACTGGATGTTTAAAGTCTGTTCTAATGCTCGTCTACAGTCAGTTTTACAGTCTGTTCTAATGCAAGTCTATAGTCTGTTTTACTACTCATCTACGGTCTGTTCTTTTGCAGGTCTACAGTCTGTTCTAATAAACGTCTACAGTCTGTTCTACTGCACATCTACAGTCTGTTCTAATGCAAGTCTACAGTCTGTATTACTGCTCATCAACAGTCTGTTCTACAGCATGTCTAGAGTGTTTTCTAATACTCATATACAGTCTGTTCTAATGCACGTCTACAGTCAGAAATACTGCACCTTTTACAATCTGTTCTAAAGCATGTGCAGAGTGTTTTCTAAAACTCATATAGAGTCTGTTCTAATCCTCGTCTACAGTCTGAACTACTGCAGCTCTACAGTCTATTCTAAAGCATGTCTAGAGTGTTTTCTAATACTCATATACAGTCTGTTCTAACGCTTGTCTACAGTCTGTACTACTGCATCTCTACAGTCTATTCTTCTGCACATTGTCAGTCTGTTCTACTGGACGTTTACAGTCTTTTCTAATTCTCATCTACAGTCTGTATTACTGCACCTCTACAGTCTGATCTAAAGCATGTTTAGAGTGTTTTCCAATACTTATATAGAGTCTGTTCTACTGGACGTTTATAGCCTGTTCATATGCTTGTCTATAGTCAGTTCTAAAGCCAATCTAGAGTCTGTACTACTGCTGCTCTGAAGTCTGCTCAACTGCACGTGTACTGTCTGTTCACCTGCACCTCTACAGTCTGTTCTAATGCCAGTTTACAGTCTGTACTACTGCTCTACTACAGTCTCGTCCACTGCATGTCTACAGTCTGTTTTACTGCACATCAACAGTCTGTTCTAATGTACATCTACTGTCTGTTCTAATGCAAGCCTACAGTCTGTAATACTGCTCATCTACAGTCTGTTCTACTGCACGTCTACAGTCTGTTCTAATGCACATCTACAGTCTGTTCTAATGTAAGTCTACAGTCTGTACTACTGCTCATCTACAGTCTGTTCTACTACACGTGTACAGTCTCTACTACTGCACTTTTAAAGTCTGTTCTAATGCAAATCTATAGTCTGTTTTACTGCTCATCTACGGTCTGTTCTACTGCAGGTCTACAGTCTGTTCTAATAAACGTCTAAAGTCTTTTCTTCTGCACATCTACAGTCTGTTCTAACTGCACATCCACAGTCTGTTCTAATGTAAGTCTACAATCTGTACTACTGCTCATCTGTACTCTGTTCTAATGCTCGTCTACAGTCTGAACTACTGCAGCTCTACAGTCTATTCTAAAGCATGTCTAGAGTGTTTTCTAATACTCATATACAGTCTGTTCTAATGGTTGTCTACAGTCTGTACTACTGCATCTCTACAGTCTATTCTTCTGCACATTGTCAGTCTGTTCTACTGGACGTTTACAGTCTTTTCTAATTCTCATCTACAGTCTGTATTACTGCACCTCTACAGTCTGTTCTAAAGCATGTTTAGAGTGTTTTCCAATACTCATATACAGTCTGTTCTAATGTTCGTCTACAGTCGGAACTACTGCACCTCTACATTTTGTTATAAAGCATATCTAGAGTGTTTTCTAATACTTATATAGAGTCTGTTCTACTGGACGTTTATAGCCTGTTCTAATGCTTGTCTATAGTCAGTTCTAAAGCCAATCTAGAGTCTGTACTACTGCTGCTCTGAAGTCTGCTCAACTGCACGTGTACTGTCTGTTCACCTGCACCTCTACAGTCTGTTCTAATGCCAGTTTACAGTCTGTACTACTGCTCTACTACAGTCTCGTCCACTGCACGTCTACAGTCTGTTTTACTGCACATCTACAGTCTGTTCTAATATACATCTACTGTCTGTTCTAATGCAAGCCTACAGTCTGTAATACTGCTCATCTACAGTCTGTTCTACTGCACGTCTACAGTCTGTTCTAATGCACATCTACAGTCTGTTCTAATGTAAGTCTACAGTCTGTACTACTGCTCATCTACAGTCTGTTCTACTACACGTGTACAGTCTCTACTACTGCACTTTTAAAGTCTGTTCTAATGCAAATCTATAGTCTGTTTTACTGCACATCTACGGTCTGTTCTACTGCAGGTCTACAGTCTGTTCTAATAAACGTCTTGTAGCAGATCAGCCTCCAGAACGCCACACGGATTATAACATTTGTTTAATCACTTACAGACCTCCAAACTGTTTCACTAAGGGTCTTCAAGATTAACAACTGTTGTTTCACCATCGGCCTCCAGAGACAGGCCGTGGATGTAAATCTTG